>CACKRE030003456.1:33528-55724 GCA_902602495.3 Ectocarpus sp. CCAP 1310/34
GATTAAGAGGTGTGTTCTCTTGAATGTGATTGTACCTAAGCTAGAGTATGCAGGAGAGGTATGGGAAGGTAACGAAAAGGCCGTCAAGCAGCTGGAAACGGTGCAGATGGCAGCGGCCAAGAAAATACTAGGATGTTCAAGTACAACGAGCAACACTGTATTGAGAGAAGAACTGGGAATGTACTCTCTTAAAACAAGAGAGACATGCAAAATTTGAATTGGCAGTACAAGGCAAGTAGAATGTCGGACGATAGACTACCAGCCATGGTTGACAAGGCAGCTCGGGGAAAAGCGACTCCAGGGAAGAAAGGAATCAGATGGGACAAGGTGGTAGAGAGGGTTTGGAAGGAGATAGGAGACGAGGAGGAGACATTGGACACGGAAGGGTTCGGGGGGTTCAAGAAGAAAGTCAAGGAGATGCTAAAAAGTAGGGAGGAGGCAACCCTTCGGAAGAAGGTACGAAGCGAAGACCACTTGGAGATATACGGGAAGTTGAAGGAAGGGATAGGGATGAAGAGTTACTTGGACGGCCCCATGGACTACACAAAAAAACTCAAGTTGCAATTTCGAGTAGTAGGCGATCTGGACTTGCCAGAACGGAGGAAGAGGAGGACAGACAGACATGTCCATGTGGCAAATCGGAGGAGAGTAGACCCCACATAGTTGGGGAGTGTGAGCTGTACAGGAAGGAAAGAGAGGATCTCGAGGAGGACATGAGACAGAGAGGGTGTGACATGGACAAGTTTGGTAAATTAGACAACAGCGAAAAAACGATCGCGGTAATTGGGGATAGATGGTGGGCACAAGAGGCCGTAGAGGACGGGGATAAGATGTGCAAGGAATTTTTATGTAGTTTGTAGCAGAAACGTAAAGAGCTCCCAAATGTTGGTGGTATCTCTAATAGGGGTAGGAACGGTGCTCCGTCTCGAAAGGGACGCGTGGTCAATGGTCAAATGACTACGGCAAGCAACAAATGAGTACGCCCCCCCCCCCCCGCCCCTCTCTGTGCCTCGCCTGCGACCCGCTCAGAAGCATGTTGTGGTCGAACGGGTTCCAACTGAGCCTGTTCACGCTCCTGTCGTGCGTTCCGATGATGTTACCCGTTTCTTCCCGGAGCTGCCCCTGCCCCGCCCACGACTGAGACGACGATGACGATGACGTCGATGATGACAGGTGCTGCAAGTCCCACATCGCGACGCCGCCGTTGCTGAGTGACGCCGCCACGTTCCCCCCGGAGGGCCGCCAAGCCACGTCGTACATGCTGCGGCTTCGTGCGTACAAGTAGACGACGCCGCAAGCGGGAGACGGACGAAATTTTTGGACAGCGATCAAAGCGAAAACAGCGTGCGGAGGCATTTAACGCGGGAGACAAACGAAACAGCGGACGGGTTTCCCTGAACCGTAGCAATCAATGTACAACACTTATGGTGGTTAGGTGGTCGACAAAAGGAGTCTCGTCGAAATTCAGTGCGCGCTGGAAAAATGATTGTAGTTGGGGCAGACGGTAGGGTGTTCTCGTCCAGGCTCGAAGGCTCTCTCGCCCCCCCCCCCCTTTCCCCCTCGAGGCCAAGTGTTAAATCGATTGAAGCAAAACGGCGAAAAGTTATGCTTTCCTCAAAGTACCACATTGCTGTCGGGGCGGGGAGCGGTATCGTCAAAGGTTTGGCCCTTAGCCGTGTGTCACGTTAGAGGTGGCGCGTCCGTTGCCAGGTTCCACTTCTAACCACAAAAAAACTCTGCAACACCTGGACGCTGGAGGTGCTTCAAATGTCGCGTTCATATCATTTTTAGTCCCCATTCCAAGCCTCGCCCTTCTGGTTTCGGCCAAAGTGAACGCGCCTGCTACACTGGGGTGGAGATTGTTTTCGCTCGCCCTGCCTGTTGTGCCAAACGCATCCACATCGTACCCCGGGGGTCTTGTACTATATAGGACCGCAAACACGAGCCATGGGGTGTCCCCACACAGCAAACGCAGCGAGTGCGTAAGTTGGGTAGGAGATTCTAGTGTACAGCAGCACAAAGCGCAACCCTCCGCCGAAGCTCAAAAGCACCGAACGGTGACTGAACTCAACGTTGCTCTAGATGGTCTTCCCTCGTCGGAGCAACGTTTCGCCTGGTGAGAGTCGAAAGTGCAACTTCCAATCGAGGGGACACCTTCCACAGAGCGCGGAGTCGTATTCCTCGAAAAGCACGACGACGACCGCTTCGATGGCGTAGCAGATCTAAGCTATTAGTACAAGGGAGGATACGCATGCTGCGCATCCCGCTCGTTTCTTATTGTTGTGTCACCTCAGCTTCGAACCCGCGCTGCCGGTAATCTTCCGCCTCCCGATTTTAAGGGTTGCCACCTCCGAAAGGCCCTCAGGTGCTAACCGGATCACCTGTTATTCCATATGGGTGGAGCAGGAGATTAGAAGAGAGCGCGTGCGGGGAGGAAGGGGACTCAGAGTCCATCACAGCGTGGCACCATCTACGAAACAGATGTCCGTGCGTACTCATAACTTTGCACGCTCACTGCTACTGGACATCGACAGCGTATGACGCTCCTGGAAAAGTGTCACCCTAGTTGTTACGTGGTACCCTGAAACTCAGGGTGAAACCGATAACTTCTTGTATCAGGAGGGGCACATGTTGCTCGTAACTCTTCTTAGTTTAACAGCCCTGGTGTGCGTAGAGCAACGAGGAACCGACATATGCAGCAGGCGTGGTACTGATGTAGGAGTTCTCGGAGTAGTGCGCCTGACAATTCAATCTCGCAGGTTTCCTTTTTCCTGCAATCGTCCATACTACTGGTGTGCTGTGCGCCTGTATAGGCACGCGGTGTATGTAGATTTGCGCAACGGACAAAGAGGTGTGGCATATTTGGCTTCGCTGCTGAAGGAAGCTGTATAATTTACGAACACAAGAAGCAGTACACTCGATCTCATGATTGTATGCATCTGTATATAAGCAGCATCCGATCAACGACAACTAATGCGTACCCTAATCATAACCGCACATATCCTGTCGCTGTGTCGGTGAAAAAAACATACCTTCATGATGCCATGCCCCCCGACAACAGCAAGGCGTTGATCACTGGAGAGCGAGATGGCGGTCAGTGGGGTAGACTGCCCGCTTTTCGCAAGGGTAAGCTCAGCCACCACGCCTCGATTTGAGGTGCCAGGCGCCATAGCAGAAATGGCCATGGTGAAGCAGAAGACTGCTTATTCCCTCCCCGTGTCAGCAGCACAGGATATACTCAACAACGCTCCCTCGTGCTCTTTTGCATATACCCTTTCGCGTGCACAGCTCGACGTCCAGGGTGCAATGGTCGGGACTGTCAGCATATCAGCATTGAGAGCTGGATACGGGATGCGGAATGCGGGATGGAATGGGAATGGTTCTCATACTTCGCGGAATGCCGTTTCGGACAGATTTCCTAAGAAATGCGTCTCAATTAGAGGTGATCGATGAACATGATGATGTGCGACTGATGATGTGATACAATCTTCAATCAATCAACGACCGTGTTCAGCAGTCATTACCTCCAGCCCTTCACCTGCATGCCGAAGTGACTGCGCCGTTGCCTCTCCTAAGCGTGAAACCAACGATTCAACCAGTCGGTGAGTCCTCTTTGTCGATTATCGCTCAACATCACTCACTGGCTGTTTTGGATGCCACCTTTGTCGTGATGTTGTCGCGAGGTCTGCTCCTGTGCTCTAACACTCTAGGCCCCGTCAGCCACCCAATAGTTGTGGCTGGGTTGTTTTCAAGGTGATGTGTCATCGCTTATGTGAACGAACGGACGAACAAACATGCAACGCAGAAGTCTACCCGCTGGGACCTGCAGCAATCGTGCGGGGGATTGATTGCACTTGTGCGGCGAACCAACAGCTGCTGGCGCTTCATCATGGCTCGCCGAATGTCAAGCTTCGTTCAAGTAAGCGAAATGTGCTGCGCACCAGTTCACAACGTTGTAGAGTGATGATTGCTCACGGGATAGTGGCCAGATTTGCCCCCTCTTCTCTGTCCGCTGTTTCCAGCATGTAGCCACATCACATGGAAGCGGGAAAGATGTCCATTGCCGGGCGTCTACACTATCTCCGTCAGAAGCGACGCGCTGCAAAGCTCGTTGTTAGTAAACTTGATCGACTTCATAAGTCGCGAGGGAAGGGATTGCTGTACCCTTCTCGCGATAAAAATACCTCAGGCAAGAACCGCAGGAGGGGGTCCAACACCCCCCTCCTATGCGACCCCGGTTGGGTCGTCGAGCCGGTAGAAGTGGAGGATAGGGGCCAGAGGGGCAGACGACAGAGTCCGATGATGGGAGAAAAACAAACAAACAAAAAACTATTGGAGAGTGCCTACACCTCTTTTTCATTAGGGCGCATGGGGGATCGCAGTGTCTGCTCTTCAAAAAAACCAAAACACCAGAATATCTCAGTTTGCCAAAGTCTAACTCCAGTATGAAACTTCCAAGGCCAAATTAACTGTCCGCTCACACCCCCTCCTGCAAATGATATTGTGAGATTGATTGTAGCCCTTGCGATACACTGCAGAATAGCGGTCCCCGATTGTTCAGACGATCCTCCTATCATCGAAACCGGTGAGCTACAAGCCCGGTTTTTGAAGCTGCTGTGCGGTCCAATTTGAAACGCTTTTAAGCGCACAGAAACGGCCAATCATCTCCGATTGTGAGTGCGTGGGGCCGCGATTTTCAGCCCAGCTTTTCCCCACATGTCCTACTTGTCGCTGTAGTCAACTTGATTGCCTGGGGTGATGGATATGTACAGTAGGTCTAGCCACAAGCAAACGTGCTTCAAGCGTTTAAAATCGGACCGCACAGCAGCTTCAAAAGTCCTGCCTGTAGCTCACCGATCTCGATGATAGAACGATCGTTTGGAAATTGGCGGACAAATCTGCAGTGCATCGCAAGGGCTACAATCGATCCCACATTATCATTGTACGAGGGGGGGTGAGCGGACGGTTAATTTGCGATGGAAGTTACTAGAAAGAGTCCTTGAAAACTGAGATATTCAGGCGTTTCCTGGGTTTTTGAAGAGGAGACAATGCTTTCCCCGTGCTCCCTCAACGACAGCGATGAACGTCTCTGATCACCTGAAGATTACGACTGCCCAGCTTCAAGAGATGTGCCGAAGTTGCAAATAAACAGGGTCAGCTCCTCGACTAGTCCGTGGCCTGCAACTCCAGACGAGCTAGTCTACAGTACATCCCATGTTGCTCTGAATGACAATCCCACCACGTGGGTACCCGCTTTGCCCATCCTGAACACAAGGGTCAGCAAGCCAAGCCAAGCCCCGCTTCCCGAACTGTTCCATTGTAGCCCAGACGTTGCTTCGTAAGACGTTGCTGAAATTGCCATGTGACCTCATCCCGGATTGCGTTGTGCCCCGTACGTAAGCCCACTGTTTCCGTCACATTCAGGAAAGGCTGCTCCGCGAAGTAACATGAATGACATGGGTCTCCTGCTCTAGCCAACATTGTAGGACGTAGTTTGTAGGCTAGAGCTAGTATCCAACCTTGACTAACGGAGTACGCAAAGTTGATCGTCGGAGTGGGAGCTGATCCGGCGGGATATCGACGAATTGAAATGAAAAAAAGCGGTTGACCGCCGGATACATGGATTATCCAGCCACCAATGGACGAGATGATTCTCCAGCGGTGCTTTGCTCTGTCCCGATCTCAGAAGGTACCACGTGGAACGCTTTTCCAGCACCATCAACTCCCCCAGAAAGATGCACGGAAGAACCCGCCAACCGGCACACACAGACTCTCTCCTGTCCGCCCCCCCGCGAGACCAGAAATACGCCTGGGGGAAGCCCGGCGATCAAAGCATTGTGGCCAGTCTCAAGGCCGCCGGCGATTCTTCCTACCAGGTCGATGTTGATCAACCGTACGCCGAGATGTGGATCGGAACTCACCCCAGCGGGCCTTCGAACTTGCTGACTAACAGCGGGAGAGTTGGACCGCTTCTGAAGGTAACTTGGCTTTACGCTCGACATGGTTTGGGGTTCCTTAGCAAGAAATATCTATTGCCCGGGTGTAAATGAGGAAGCGCTGAGCCTGTTGTCCAAGTGCCACGTTCTGTTTAACAAGATGTTGGGCTTTCGAAAATGTCGAGTTCTTCCATTGCTGGTGCCTTTAACTCACTGCCACTGCAAGAAAAAACGTTATCGTTACCAAGCAATAAAACCGGTATCTAGCGCCGTTTTCCAAGGCAGGTCTTGCTGATCAGCAACGGGAACGCACTCACACTACCTCGGTGCGGGGCGTCATCAAATTTCAGCGAAACTCAAGCCAACAAGAAACCACAGATATAATGGTCGGAAAGGATTATTCCGAGTGGTTAAAGGCGGCACAACGATGTGCTGTAAGTATTCCACCACAAAAGGGACTTGATCAGGGGTCCCCAAGATTACACACGAACGGACGAATACAAATTCCAGTACAGGGTCATGTGTTGTATTCTTGCCCCTCCCCATCGTCCGATCTTTACCTTGTTGAGCGGCGCGTAGTCATAGTTTCACCATGAGGATCATACCATGGTTGCCACAAGTGGCAAGTTGTTGAGCCCAAGACCTAAACTCTGCGAGATATATCGGTTTCCCAATGGGCACTGCCACAGGTGGTCAATCCCTCATGGAAAAACCAGCAACGTGACCATGCGTCGGGTTCGGTGCTTGAAGGGTGGTCAGATCCGGGTTGATTCCGAAGTAGCACTATCGACAGTGAAAACTTGGTCGTTTCCAGGGGAGCTCTCACGTCAGGTTTTGGAAACGGTGAGCGCATAGCAATGCCCAAACACGTCGAAAACACGAGTCATGCTGCCATCGAATGCCGCCTTCATCGCGTGGACTACCTATCGTCTCATCTGACCGTTGAAGTCCCACAAATGTTGTGGGGTCTGTGCAGGACCACCTCGCTTCTGAACCCGAAGCTTTGGGCGATATTGCACACAAGGGCGACCTGCCGTTCCTCTTTAAGGTTATTTCTATCAACAAGGCGCTTAGCATCCAGGTGAATCTCATTCGTTCGCGTGTCTCTACTGACTTGCGTGATTGATTGAGTGTTCTCGCATGTGCAACGTTGCTCGGGTTAAAGCTTGTGAACACACGAAAACCCCACAGTGCAGCCAGCGGTTTTCAGCTGCTGCTGCCACAATCATTTACCCCCCCGTCTTCAACGCGAGGGTGCGCAGCATCGTTTCGGCCGTGTTGCACACTGTTCGTATTGTATCATAGTGCCAGCTGTCACTTCCATTATTCCTCCAATGCACCACAGAATCGGCTTCCGCACAACATCTGTGGCCTAACCCAATGCATGCCATAGCTGCCTTTGACTAACTCTGGGCTACACCGCTGTCGCCAAATAGGCGCACCCGAACAAGAAGCTCGCGGAGAGGCTCCACGCCGAACGCCCCGAGGTGTACGCGGACGACAACCACAAGCCCGAGATGGCCGTGACCCTGTCCGACTTCGAGGCCCTGTGCGGATTCCGGCCGTTCCAGGAGATCATCTGGAATCTAAACTTTTACCCCGAGCTGCGCGCCCTCGTTTCTCTGGACGCCATACATCAGGTATGCAGCCGGGGACTTGGGACACAAATGGAGATTCTAAGCTATTAATACTGCCTTGGCTATATCTACCATGTACATCATCCCCATTTTTTCCTAATCATCCAGATTTACGTAGAATTCTTGCAGATTATGGTTTTGAAGGACATCCTCTTAGGAAAGATTTTCCTTTAAGTGGTTATCTTGAATAACGTTATGATGAAGATCAAAGAGTTGTTGTTTGTGAGCCTATTGAATCAAGTCAAGAATTTCGTTCATTTAATTTTCATATTGAATCCGACGGTTCCCACATCACTAGTCTTACAGAATTCCGTCGTGATTCGGTTAGGTATGAAACCTACCGCCGCGGTCATACATGAGAGAAACAGAACCCCCTTCTGAGGCGGTGCTTTGAGCCTGTCAAAGGAAACGTCACGGTGGAATCAATAAACATTACAAACAATGCTGTAGTCTGTCTTTCTGTGTGTGTATTTATTTTTCCCATCAGGGTCAACAGCCCTCATATCTCACGGGGTATCAGCCCCCCTTCCTGATGCCCTTCCTCGTTATCTTTCATACCGTTAGAGAAGAATAAGATGGGGTCAAGTTTCCGTTGCACAAGGGTGTGGCCTTGAACGGGTAGCAGTTTTACTCACTCTGCCCTTGTGCTAGCGTATGCTGCGGGTGGAAATGTATTCATCGGCAGGTGGTGCTGCATGGTTTTCGGGTGGTCGACCATTTGTCTTTCGCATATTAGCATCGTGTTAACAAACTGCCACCCGGTGATCCGCTGCCGCCCACGGTGTCAAGAACCGAAAACGCAATGAATGAGGCAACGGTTCGCTTCTAAGCACGTATCGCTTCCTTCACGATGAGGACAGATGATGACGGCTGGGGATGACATCGAGAGGCAAAAGTTCGCCCTCAGGGAGCTCTTCCGCTCCTACAACAACGCCGACAAGGGGACTGTGAAAACCCAGGTGCCGTGATGTCTACAAAGAGGATGCGACAGTCGTGTACCGGTGCATGACAATCCTAGAAACTGGGCCGATAGACAGGTCCCAGCGACGCCTAGACCACCTTGATAGGTTGTGTTCAGATATCCACCTTCAGCATCGTTCGCGCTCTGTTCACACGTGCTCCTCCTGCCGCCCTGTTGATTCCCACGAAATGCGTTAAGATAATGATTTTGTTGCCCAAGCAGAACATCCAAACACGTTCCGCGCCCGTTAAGCGAAGACCTTCAGTTTATCCTTCCGCACGGCCAACCTTTCACACAGCTAGTGCCTGTCGTGAAATGAAAACAATAGATAGACCGGCTGGTCAAGAGGCTGGATTGGGCCTCCGGGATCCCGTTGGTCGGAGAACAAGACCCAGGAATGGTCGAGACCGAAATCAACGCTCAAGGCGCAGACGAGGTAGGTTTGCTTGACCGTGACATCATGCTGCGTATTCCACCGGTTTGGTGCTGATGAAGTCGACGCTGAAAGAAGCATTCTAGTCTAGTTGAATATCACCAGTGTACTCGTCGCGGTATCGCCTTGATAGTACTGTAGTGTATTCGAGGTAGTCGAGAGCAAGAGTCCAACACATATCGAAGTCGACAAAGGAAGTCGGCCAAAAATCCAGTAAAATTGCTATTGTTGTAACGTCGATGACGATTTCATGGGGCAGCCGTGTAGAAAAGTTGGTTGTTGGTGTCGCTTTCACGCGCCTCGCAATGATAACCTTGGCGCGATCTACAGGGCGACGAGGAAGAGGCCCAGAAGACGCAATTTACGGAACAAATGTTTGAGGCGAGATTTCGCCAGGGTTGTCCGACGAGTGAAGCACTCGAGAAAAGGTAGGAGAACTACAATGGGAGGAACTCTGACCGGAAAGGAGGGAAACATGAGTTGAGCTGACAAACTGGGAGAGCGGGCGCATGAGTTTCTTGCGAGGAAGACGTTCCCCATGGGTGAAAGTGACAAACGTCTAGCCCCAACAAGGCAACGATGTTTTGGGTTGGAAAGTGCTGACCCAAGACGAGACAATATTTGAAGTTTGACAGATAGTTCGCAGGCGAGTGTGCATGTGTCCCTTTTGTGTCTGCGTGACAAGCGCAATCGAACGAAAGAAAGAACGAACGAGCCGCCGCAATGATGTGATGCGTGGTTCGGTGTGATGACGCATTCTCGATGCTGCTTCGTGGAAGGGAATGAACTGTCCGCACGACAAACAAACGAACCGCAGGATGAAGAATGGCACACCCGATGTTGTTCGAGTGATGCTCCGCCTGTCGACGGAGTACCCGGGCGACCTAGGCATTCTTATGCCCCTGGTTCTGAACCTGCTGATGCTCAAGACCGGGCAGGCGTTCTTCATGACCGTCGACGAACCGCATGCATACCTCCGCGGGGACATTCTTGAGGCACGTACACACGGACGGCCGCACCCTAGGCGTATGCACGAAAATGGGCTACCTTCATTATGTCGCTACCATGGGGGATCGAGGGGCGGCTTAGGGAGCAGTGGGCCAGATGCACCACGTTGTCGTTCCATACTTCGTGATGATCTCGTGCACCGTTGCAAAAAACGAAGGCGTGTGCAAAGATTAGTCTGATGGCCCAGTGCATGCGCGTTCATTTGATTTCACGACTTTGAAGACACGTAGATTATGTAAGCATGTACTTAATATCGAGCGAAACGCATTCACCTAGCATGCTGTTCCTCATTGGGTCTGCTTCTTCAGTCTTTCATTCCAAGTCGTTTTCTTTCTTATTCTCTTGTTGATTTGATTGTGATGGATAAATCATCACCGTGCCCTTGCATTCTCCCTCTGTGACCCCGTGGCCAGACGGCCGTTATAGCCCGGTCTCTCTATTCACGCTGATCTTTCGTCGCAGTGCCATTTTCGATTGTCCGCATCCGAGCCCTAACTCTGCCTCCGTCCAACGCACCAGTGCATGGCGTGCTCCAATAACGTGGTACGGTGCGCCTTGACTCCCAAGTTCCGCGACGTGGACCTTCTGGTGGACATGCTCTCGTACAACATGGCCGCACCCGCGGTTCTTCAGCCGCACGTCATCGACGACAATCGCAAGCGCTTCACACCCCCGGTTGACGTCTTCGAGATAGAAATGATTAACGTGAGTGCATTGGGCTCACTGCAAAGCAATGTGACACGCGCAGTCGTGTAATTGTACCATGACATATGTTTCATGTGGGAAGGAGCGTCTCGTCGGTCTGCTGTTGACCTGCCCGCCCCCTTCAACACCAAAAATGTCCAGTCCCAACGTTTCACTTCAACAAATTTCTTGCACTAGATGCCGTTTACGAAGGAAGATAATCTCATCACTACCGTGTTCTCTGGAATGACCTGCCAGTCGTCTCATCATGTGCTCGTTCCCCAACCCGTAACAGGTACCCGGAAACGACGCGTACCGTCTGAATCCGATGCCGGTGCCGGCGGTGCTGGTGACCCTCCACGGGGCCCAGGGAGGTTTACTTCTAGACGAAGACACCGGGAAGGAGGTGATGGAGAGAGTGAAATGTGGGATAGAGCGTGTGCGAGCAGCTGTCATTTATCCATGAACCGTTCAGACTTGCCGAGACTTCCGTGGGGGCACCTATGGTGCTACGATAGTTGCAACGTCGGGTCTGAGGTTTCCTCGGCTCTCCACGTGCTTACGAACACCACGATCAGGGTGCCAGGTCGCACGCACCACAAGCAGACTTCCCTCGAAGTGCCCTTCCAATCCCTCGACGTGGTACCGTTGACCAATCCATCATTCGCTTATACGTCTTGATAAATTTGCAGATCCCAGCCGCTGAGGGAGGCATTTTCTTCCTTCCTGCCAACACGTACTGCACAATGGTGTCGGGAAAGAAGTCAGACCTCCGGATCGCCATGGCTCACACCAATCTCAACTGGGGGCCGGTGACACCCAGGGGTACCGGGGCTCCCAACTTTTGAGATGTTCTCTGCATGTGTCGTTTGGGTTCCATCGATAGCACCGAATATATACCAAGCGTGTGGAGGGAGGCACAGGCGATGAGTAGGTGAGGAGTTAGAGTACAAATGCGACGACGTCACACCTTTGGCCGCGTGCGATTCTTTGCGGGGTAAGACGTGAGAGGCTAGATATATTGGCGTGCATATGTGTTTCTTTCGACGCCACGCCGCGCTTCTCTTCGTGTGTGTGCTATAAAATGAGGTACAACGTGCAAATTGGTGTTGTCTTTGTCTATCCCCTGCAAGACGTGTAGTCTAGACTATTTTCTTTTTGTGTCGTACACGCGATGCCGTACTGAATCGTTGGGCGATTCAATCGTTGCAACATTTTTCCCGACAACAACTTATCCACCGTCCCTTTGCGTGTGCTCTCCTGGTGGAGCGACATTTGGCTAACGGGTATATGCCTTGTTTGGTGTCGACGTTGAAGCGAAAATCTGCGGCCTGGGGGAGGTGGTTGACAGGTTTAATAGTTGTTTCCATGTGTTTGTGTGCTCCTCTGTTTAACTTCAAAGTAGACGAGAATATTTTTTGCGTGTGAGCGGGGATGGTCGTGTTTGATTGTAACAATGTCGCAACAAACTCGGGGAGAGTGTCGTATAGCACGGTGAGGAGGTGTTCCACTTTCAAGCGCGAGTAAGCGGCTTGACGCGGCAAATGTGAATTCTCGAGTAAATCTCCTGCCTACTCCTCGAGTTCGCAACGAGTGTTCCAAAGTCCACGCCGAATGAACGAGAGGCACGATTTATGTGTGCTGCCCGCTTTGGCGACTGAACAACGAATCATGGGACAATTCTGTGCTTGTCCGGGAGGTCAGGGCAACAAAAAAAAGACAATACACGACAACGGTCAATCCTCCCTCCGCACAAATGACGTACCGTAGGGGAACAGCCCACCACGAGTCATTTTGGGATCCCGGACTGTTGGCCATCTTGCATTTTTTGTTTTCGTTCTTGTGAAATCCATCAACGCGACCTACCAGGTGACGAGAACCCGCAGTACATTATATTGGCGGACTAGCCCGCTGGCATCGCTTGTTCTGGGTCCTCAAGTCCCGCTCGTGTCAGCGTTGACAAACTCTGCCGTCTTGTTCGTTTCCCTTACTCGCTGTGCCTCGCGTTCACAACGTGAGCTCACCGATTCTACCTGGGCACAGCTCTTCCTCAGGGAGACACTCCGCGATGCCCACGGGGTACACATGTACACCAGCATACGGGACAATCCAGCAAAAGCCTCCGCACGAGCATAAACCCCTCATGAACTAATAGCGGCATCCCCTTTACGTAACGAAATGCATCTTTATACATCGGGAAGGAGCCGACTTACTTCCTCGTCCAAGTTCACCCTAAAGGCAACACACCAGGTTCCTTGTCAGAGAGCTTCCTGTTCCCCGCTCGTCAAAGCAAAACAACCGGAATTCCGTGACCACACCTTTTACGCGTCTCCACAGCTCGTTACAAAGAAAAACTTTTCAATACCCGTGGCCACAACTTGCCCTTCCCAGCTCGTCAAAGGAAAACAACCAAAAATCCAAGGCAAACAAAACGGAAGCGGCCCTCACTCAAGAGCCGCTTGTTCTTCGCAACCTTCGCTCATGGAATGATCGATGGGGACGCCAGCACGGAAATACATAGGCCAAGTTCTGACGTGTCGAAGAATTCCCTCGGTTTCCTAAATACATGAATTTCTCTTGGCGCGTTCTGTACACGAAGCAAAAACACCAAAAATCAAAAGGGTATCTCCTCTAACAACCCACTCCTCTATTGTATGAGTGTGACAAAATTCGAGTACGCGGCAGGGGTCACTGATCTATACAGCAGACGATTCAGCCACCCCCGCACCCCCCCCCCTCGTTGAGGCAGGACTATCCGGGGGGTGGCCTTTATAAATTCAAGTTTAATTTTCTGAAAAGCAGACACATGCATAGGTACATGACTAACGAGCACTCTAACGTACGGGGGAAATCGTGCACTCAGCCACCGTTCGCGCGCGCACGTGGCTCGGAGAGCGATCAAGCATGAAACTTACCAAATGGGGTCTAACAGCTACAATCCTCAAACAATACAGCGGAAATAGGTGGTGCGCTCCAATCTAGGAGACCCGCACATCAACACGCGCGAAAGTAGCACTGGCCACCCGTAACCAGACAAGAATCAGCAAAGCACAGGTAACGGGCGGCCCCACTTGAGCTTGATCTCAACTACGCCACACGTACACCGTTGTGACTACTCCGAAATCCCGTGGAGAGGGCGACACGCGGGGCTCGCGATGACGACAACGCAACGCCGGGCGTCCGTCTTGGCAACCTCCCCTCGAAACGCGCCCCAAGACAAAACACACGCGGCTAAGCCGGCGACACCACCGGCATCCTCGCGGGGGACACAGGCGACCCGGGAGCGGTCAACACGGCGATCGAGCAGCACTCCGCACCCGCCCCTCCCGGCGCGTCCGCCACGTCCGCGAGCTGGTCGCGAAGGTTGTACGCCGCCCTCCTCCCCCCCTCCAGCAAGCCTTCCATGGTGTACGCCGCCCTCCTCCCCCCCTGCAATAGCCCTTCCATCGTGTTGGCCCCTCCCTGCAGAAAGCCTTCCATGGTGTAGGCCGCCCGTCTGCCCCCCTGCAGCAGTCCTTCCATAGTGTAAACGGCCCGCCTGCCGCCTTCCAACAGCATCGCGCTCGCCGTGCGCACGGCCCACCGTTCTTGCTCCTCCTTTTCCTCGACGTCGGCACCGCTCCCGCTCCCGCTCCCGCTCCCGCTCCCGCCCCCTCCGCCATCCCCACCGCCGCCGGTTGCCCCGCTACCCCACAAAATCCCGGGGCCACGATAAGCGTCCCCTACCGTTGGGAAACGGAGCCCGCTTGCGGCGAGCGACAGAAGGCTGGCGAGCCGTCTGGCCGCCGACTCGGCGCCGCTTAACGGCATACCTCGCCTCCCAACAACCTTGTCTCCACCACTTGCTCCCGCGCCGCCGGTGCCATCGACGTCGGCTGCGCTATCGACAATGGCGGCGTGGTGCCCGCTGAACCAGGCCGCTCGATCGGGCCACGCCCACTCCTTGAAACCCGAGGCCTCGGCCCCCGCCGCAGCGGCGGCGGCCGCCATCGCCAGTATCCCGACCATCGCCGAAGCTGCCGCCGCCGAGCTCGCCGCAGACGCCGCCAAAGCCGTCGCCGCCGCTGCCGCCGCCAGCGGGGCCGTGGGGACGCCGCCCTTGCGGCTGCGCGCTAGGTCAATCACGAGGACGTCCTCGTCTGTGCCGTAGCTGCGACGCGCCCTGTCCAGCGCCTCCGGCGTGAGCGCGATGCACGCGTGGGCGTTGGGGTCCCCGCCTCCGGCGCCGCCTGGGGCTGTCGCCATCGAAGGCGTGGACGACGTGAGAGCGGGGTCCCTCGCGATGAACACCCGGTCCGCCTCGCTCCACCCAACGAGAAGGATGTAGTGCCCGCAGTAGGACGAGTCTTTCGGCGACGAGGCCGCGCGATCGCCGCCGCTGGCAGGAGGAGACACGAGTCCGGCGGCCTTGAGCGGCGGCGGCGAACCGACCAATATCGGTGGAGGGGAACCACGGGGAGAGCCAGCAGGCGAAGGCGCTTGAGCGGAGACCGGAGGCGACACCGGTCCCGTGGCGGAAGGCATTGCGCTCTGGACGGGGGGCTCCGCCGACATCTGGTCATCCCGCCTACCGTTTTCCCCCCCCTGCTGGCTGATTACACCGGCGGTGCCCCCAGCCCGTGAAGAGGCGCCCAGGTCTCCTGCCAAATATTTCCTCCCGCTCTTAGGTGCCGGCGGGGTCACGAACACCGCCATATCGCCACCGTCGTCTCCGACTGCAGGGGACAACCGAAGATGTCCCGTGTTTGCGTCTCGCGCGCTCAGGGGTGATGCAAGCGCCGCGCTCGCTCCGGAGGCTGCACCCAACGCCTCTCTAGGGCCACCGAGAGAGCGCTCGATCGGTGTCGCTCCTGCGGGTGCCGGCCTCTTTCTCCGCCGCCTTACCGCATCACCTGCCCCCGCCGCAAATTCCCCAGAGCCCCCCCACCCACGAGCGCCTGCTTCCTCTTCAGCTTCTTCGCGGTGGCGCTTAGGAGTGCTCCACGATTGCTGAGGCGGCGTCGACTCGACGGCATCGACGGCGGCCGGAGACGGTGGGGCTAGATATGGCGATGGCGGACCTAGCACCGGTGCCGACGGCGCCAGCGCCGGGGCTGCTGCTGCTGCTGTCGACCCTCGGTACGATGTGGCGTGAAGGTAGCGGGAATCTACAAGCACTATGGCGGCGTAGTTGTAGCTCGACACGAGCACGGCTAGCTCTTGCCAAGAGAAGGTTTTCTGGACGGCGCCCACGTTGGCCTCCTCCGCCGCCTGGAATAACCAACCGCGAGAGCGCCAACGGGCGGGCGAGCTGTGACGTTGGAAGTGGCGCCTTTCGATTATCGATGGTGAGGCAGCTAGAAAACCCAAGGCAATCAGCTGCCAGTCACTATACTGCGCACGGGATTGGGAAGCATTTTGCGAGGCAGTAGTAGCGACCTGCAGCAGACGATCCGAATGGTGCACACCAACAAGGCAGTTGGGAGGAAAGCTTGCCTCTCCTGCAACAAACAAAAAATAAAAAGAGGAGTGCATCTAGCAGGACTCCCGTTCTCAGCCGCGTTGCTCTGTACAACATTTTTCATGTGTGACATGAGACTGGGCTGTATGCACGTGAGAAAAAACAAAAACCCATCTGGGCTGCCGTCACCTTGAACAACGACTGCACCCGGGGAGCGTCGTGGTCGAAGTTGGCGCGGTAAAAGTCGATCGTCGAGTACGCCTCGGTCACCCCCACGGTGCGGGTTCCGTACATGAATCTGCAAGAAGCAGCAGCCGTAGCAGCAGGCACCAACCAAAACGAGGAACAGGCTACAATGTTAGCGTTGCGCGCGACACACTACAACGCTACACAGCGCAGCGATCATATTTACATGGTTTTGGAGGGAAAAATATCACGTTGTTCGTACATGCGCGGAGATTGCCTTTCGGGAATCCATGCACAATTGCACCCACGTTTGAAAAGGAAAAAGGAAACATGAAAAAAAACGTGCGCATGTGGGGCACGTTATGAGCTCGGTGGGTTGACTTGCCAGCGGATTCGGCAAGAGAAAAACAAACAAGGAAATGCCAACAATGGATCCTATCTATCTCGCAGTCCATGTGACCGAAAACGCACACACCACACGAACGGCACGGCCGCCTCCGCCACCACCCTCCCCCTCTCTGAATCAACAATGATAGCAGAGCTGCGGGACAGCAAAACTGCCCACGACAGCCACCGAAACACGATGTTTTGCAACAATAACCTAACAGCAACCATGCTCACGACTCGCCTGACTCCCTGGCGGTGCAAGAGCATGGCCAGGTCGATCGTCCAGACGCTGCGGGTACCGAGAGACGCGAGCAGGGACGACCTCTCAGCTTCTCGGCCGAGCCCTCTCAGGACCATCTGGGCGCAGCTTACGCCGCAGTCCCAGTGGCAAATCTGGCTCACGTGAGGTGCCTGCGGAGACGCGCCAAACACGAGAGGCAGACCAAGGAGTTCAGATCTTCTAGCAAGACAAAAAAACGCTCCAAGGCACCGATGGCCCACGGAAGGCAGTGCTCCGCACGCAAGACGATACCCAGTTAAGGTTACACCGTCATCTAAAAGGCCGGAGGTGTCGCGAACACGCGCTCGGGGAGACAATGTGCCGTTTCCGACGGCGAACTCATAATCGTTCCGCGTGATACAGAGTGACATGAAAAAAACTCAAACATGAAGATGAAAACAGTCACTGCGTCCTGCGGGGACTTGAAACCTCAAACTCGAAGGTCAAGCTTGGGGGATAAGCGGGAAATCAACCCCCAACTGTCCGGACACCACAACGCATTGTGCCAGAAGCCTTCGGAGATAGACAGACCTCCGGGGTACGGTACGTGCAACATTGAGTCTCATTTGCAGCAGTTTCGGCATACAACGTGGGATTGGCCGCTATTGACGTCTAACACTTCTGCGAGGGGCTTCAGTCTTGCAAACCCGGGACGAGCTGGTCAACGTTGTTTGCTTTTTTCGCCACACACGATTTGATGGGAACGGCGGCCGAAAACTGAGAGACGTTAGGCACGTACTTAGCCTCTCGCGAATAGCCACCACAGCCAATGCAAGATGCAAGGGGTGGACAAGTTCCTTTCCTTGGTGCGCGAGGGTATAGGATGGATGCAGCCTAAGGCAGTCGGTGAGGGCACTAAGGAACGACGAGAGCAGGCGTTCTCGTCAACTCCAATCTGGTTCACAACCAGCAAGCCAAAAATGGCGGCTGATTCAACAACATTCAGTGTGGTCGATCTCTCACTTGTGGAAAAAATGTAAAGGATGCACATGACTTTGTATTGGGAAAAAAATGCTACTTCGTGCGAGTAATCGTAGCGATTACTCAGGGGTCGGTGCTTACCACTCCCGTGTCCTCTATAGCTTGCTTGTGCGAGGGACGCGAGCTTCTGAGCTTCTTCAGCAAGAAAAACCAGCCGCAAAATATTCAACAGCAGGCGTGGCCGACGACGGCGGTTGAAAACGATCGCAGGGTGATGCCCTCGAGGCATCTACATGTACCGTCTGTAGAGTAACACCGCGTGATTGTCGTGAAAGACGGCGTGCAGCCAACAAGCAACACGTGGGCTGTCGCTATTCGCAATTTGCACGATGCTCGACCCATGTTTGCAAGCGAACGGGTTTGCTTTCGACAGCAGTGAGGAACCGAATATGGTCGTGCCCGTTGTTGCTTCAACTTTCATTCAGTACATGAAAAAACAAAACGAAATGATCAACTCTTCTTTACATATGGTCTGTGCTGCCCACTGAGGGGAGAGATATAACCATACTCCCTGCCTACACACGGACGAGAGAGATGACCAACCCATTACATTTGAACACACGAACACCCACATATCGGTGATGGAACCTCAACCACACGCCTTACCTACGACCGACCACGTCAGGAGGCAATGATGAAAGAATGTTCTCCCGTGCCCTTCGCACATTTATGGGCATGAAATTACACAAAACTGGGAGACCACTCCCGTGTGCCGCACAATTTGACACAGATGCATGCATATGCATACCAAACTCAATTACTTACCAAATCATATTCCTCGCGTTAAATGCATACCAAACTGGAAATACACGTGTAAAATGGATGGAGATCCACAACCAACAGGGTGCCACACATAAAACACCCAACTAACTAACAGCCCAACACTTTTCGTCTACACCTTCCCAACATAACATATATAAGACACACAACACAGCTACCAAACTGTCTTGTTGAGCCTGTTATCCGCAGGGGAGATGTCCATATATGCTGTCTGGGAAATCGTGGACACACAACAGGTAGTTTTCTTTGACGCTATGATTCCATTGCTAATCTGTCTTTGACTCTTTTCTCTGACGGAAATGGACTCGTTGTGTTGTATTTGGANAAAAAAAAAAAAAAAAAAGGTCCGCGAGGGGCGGCGGTCGCACGGCGGACGTTATCAACCTGACCTAGTACATGACCATCGAATGCTTCAGCTGTAGGAGGCAAACGAAACAAGGCACAGGTGTGTGAAAGGACCTTTGCAGCAAAGGCACTTGCCACATGCTAATACCTGTCATTTCACGCGCTCACATGTGTAGTCTAGAACTTCAAGAACACTGCGGGCTATTGGTCATTCGACAAAGGTGCCCTTGCTCCTCAACCCTTCCACCGTCCCCCAATTTATGGATTGGACAAGTCGTCCAAGGCTTCACCTAATGTGGAACAGAGTAATCGACAACAAGACTGACAGCACGGGGGAAAGAGCGGTGTCTACCAAGGACATCTTAGCTGCGAACCTGGAGAGGAAAGCTCGTTTGTGTACAAGCACGGCAGACCATGGAACAGGCCAGGCCACGAGAACGGAGAACGACTCTAACCTTGTGCCGCCGTTCGCCGAAGATGGCGAGACAACAAACCTGTACCTCCCTCTTCACCACCCCACTCTACACTTCTTCGCTGACGTTAGAAAGCTCCTATCGTCTTCACGCGCGACCTGGCATACCCCCACACAGAGGTGGTGTAGTGCTGTAAGACGTGTCCTACCCACCTTCCATAAGCCGTGATTCAACCTTCTGGCAGCAGCTGCTTCCCCTTTCTTGCTGAAGAAGGGGCGCAGCACTCCCCACATCCGTTCCTCCACATGGTTCGTGTGCTCGCTACTCATTTTCCTCCGCTCCATGACGCAGCTTAGCTCGCCTCGCAGGAGTGGCGCTCTACCCTGCCTATTTCCGAATGACCAGCTAGCTCTGGAGCTGACCAGCCTCCTGGTGCACCAGCTGCTGACCAGCCTGCGGGGCTCCGGTGCAAAAAAAAAAAACAAGCAGTTCCAGTTGACGGTTACCAAAGATTACGAGTTCGAGTTCGGGTATTTTTTATTTGCATGTCGGCATGCGCAGTACAAGCTTCGGGTGGTTCGGCTATTCAACTTGGTTGAGGATATGCAAAGTATACGCGCATCGGTTCTGTAGCCTTTGGAGGGGAGGGAGGGGGAGTCGCTCGGTAGAGGCCACGGCAGTTTACATGCCAAGACAAGAACAACGACAACACCGCCACTAGGTCGAGGATTCGTCCAAGAGTATCCGCGGCATACATCATAAGCCACAGCAGGTTGCCGCTACGGGGCATAAAGTGGCGATGACACAAGACGAACACTGGATGGAGGCGCAGAGGAAGCGCATCAAGGAAGCGTTTGCTCTCTTCGACAAAGACAAAAAAGGCGAGAAGCTTCCACGGTAACTGTCCGTGTGGATATGTAGACATCTACCATTGCCTACAGTAGACAGATACCCGATATACTATTTGTGAACGCCCCCGCCTACTAATGCACAGGGAGAAACACATAAACTTTGAGAAACACCCCGCCGGCTTGTCTTGTACTTGGTCTATTGCCCGCCTGCCGTTGAGAACATCCCGAAGTGATGTTTGTTCGCCTAAATA
Source organism: Ectocarpus sp. CCAP 1310/34 (assembly GCA_902602495.3). NCBI lineage: Eukaryota > Phaeophyceae > Ectocarpales > Ectocarpaceae > Ectocarpus > Ectocarpus sp. CCAP 1310/34. The sequence continues at coordinate 54,102 of CACKRE030003456.1, forward strand.
TTGTGTGGCGGGCTCAAAGCAGTAATCGATGGAAATCCAGCTCAAGCTTTCCGGCAATACGTCGTTGCTGCTGCTGTTGACTGGTTTTTGTCGCTGTTGTTGCTGCTGCCGTTGTTCTTATCCTAGTATTTGAAACCGATCCTCCAACAACCCAAAGTCGAGCAACAACACCGGCACATCCGCGGGCAGACACTCGAGTTGCGCTGTTGCAGGTCTACCGATTGCGCAACCCCAAAGTGCCGTACATGGTACTGCTACATGAAGACTCGGTAAATGTCAAGCGAAACCCTTACGCTTGCCCGTTGAACCAAAACCGACATCGAAACTACGCATGGACACACCGGCAAGAGAAAAACGGTGATGTTACAGGAAGAGGCATCATTCCCACGGAAAGGGCGGCGCAAGCTTTCCCAGTTGCCTTTGTTCTCTCTGTAAACGTCTTGCCATAGACTTCGTTCCGGCCCGACATCACGGGTTCCAGCGCGAGATGTTCATGGTAAATGTGTGTGTTACGAGGGGATGCCCCAAGCAAACAATCAGCCAACGCCACAGGAGACGTTCACCTCGGGATATGTTTCCATACTTTTGTTTTTTCGCACATTCCTCTGCTTTGCAGGACGTCACGAGGTGTTGTGTCACTCAAAAACTCAAACTACAAGCATAGACTATGCGGGGAGTTCACAAAGGATGTTGAGGTACATCCCCCTTGAGACGCCTTTCGGGCGAGTTTTCCTCTGGAACCGCAACAAATATTCTCGAACATCGTCCCAAGGCGGGCGTTGAGCATATGTAGACGTGGGCACTGAGAGAACGTTTCGAAAGGAAACGAAAAACGTCCGCGTACAACTTGGTTCGTATGTACGCAGTCATATGCACCAGGCTGTGGCTTGTGGTGCGATTTGCCTAATATTACCGCACAGGCCCTCACAATGTGCGCATCGCTAATCCAACAACGCGTGAGGACACCACCAATACATACACACATTGCCCACGACAAATAACAGCCAACCCCCTTTCTATTTGCATTGTCTTGCTTTTTCCAGGCACGCGCAATATTATAGAGTCCTTGACGGGCATAGATTTCGACGCAACCGGAAACGGACTCTCTCGAGACAACAATGCAATTGCCTTGACGACTGGTATGAACACACTTCGCAGGTAGTGTGGTGCAAGAGGAGGTTTCCACCATCATGCGATATCTCGGCGCGTACCCATCGGAGAAAGCCATCACTCAGGAAATATTGCCGGACATGCAAGTGAGGAAGCACGACGACAATTGGAACAGACAGGGCTGTCAGTAGTAGCATACTGACCGCAGCAATCAGAATCAAGACTCTAGCCGTGACCAGATATTGAAATATAGGAAGCGGACAAAATCCGCTCCGCTGGCGCTTCGGGTTTTTCATGTGTTGGAACGGTGGGCAGGAGTCCACTTCATGCACGTTGTTTCCAATTCTTCCAAGTATTATTTCCAGCATGGATGAAGGGATACTTTGCACGGTACATCGGGTTGCTACCGCCACCTCGGCAGTGCAGATCTCAAACTCGACCGGCTTGTTGCGTCAGGTATGGAGTGGTCAATGCCCCAGGTCTTTTGGGGAGAATTGGAGGGGGGGGGGGGGG
>CACKRE030003456.1:55971-82741 GCA_902602495.3 Ectocarpus sp. CCAP 1310/34
ACCGGTAACCTGGTTGCCGAGTTCACGAAGTGAATTGGCTTGTTTAACAACGTCTTTGCCAAGCGACGAAAACCCAATCCCGATGGCAAACACCGGGGGGGGTGGCTTGTTTTACAACGTCGTTGCCAAGCGACGAAAACCCAACCCCGACGGAAAACAGCACCGACGGCGGGGGGGAATTGGAGGGGGTGCAGAAAAAGATACCACGAAACAAATGTGTTACAAACTATCCAGATATGTGCTTGTTCTTTGCCCATTTCTCCGGGTTACCCCAAATACTGCAAGTAAGTTCTCCTCCGTGACTATCGTGGTCGCCTTAATCCAGGGAGATGACGTGACGGCGGCCGTGACATATGCTTCTTTCGAGACGAAAATGCTGGAGATACTGGCGTCCAGAGCTTGGGATCCTGATCCCCCAGAAGTCTTGCTGAGGGTGAGTAGAGTGCCATCGACGAGACCTTGCGCTTCCTGGTGTAAGTGGAAACTAAACGTTCAATGAAACCGAACAGTTGACACATAAACAACGAGGTTGGCTGTCTTTTTGCTTCCTATGGACTAGTATTGACGGCACTACATGTAAACAATATGACCGCTGAAAAGATGCTAGTCTAATAACGTGGTGATGAAGAACTCGAAAACACTTTCGAGACTTCGGGGCTCTTCCGGTAGGGGGCCGCGGAGGAGGTTCAGCGACAGGGTCCAGCCTCTGGGTTCAATATTTAAGGAATCAGACTGCGTGTTTTCGTGTCGTTTCGTTCACTCTGAATGCCACAATACACACCAATCGGTGTATTTTCTGGGCACATCAGCAGCCGGAACCTCGCAGGAGGAAGACCATGCAGAATTTTCATTTTCTTCGCGTTCCTCCTGCGGTGCTCGCCTATGCTTCTACAGCATAACACGGATTTCGCCGTGCCTTGCTCTCGAGAACCGTGAAGTCCAGTTCGTTGTGTTCGCACCAACCTTGTGGCCAATATTTGCGGCCACTGTTTGGCGACGACGACATCGTCCGACGTGAACACATCTAGTTGAGCAGTGTTACGTGACGTTTCTAAAGAGTTTTGTACACGGAAATGCTTTCCAAGAAACACACTCGGGCCGAGCAGCACGAACGCCGATGGTACCCGTCTGTGCCGAAGGAGAAACATGGGCAGGCAACAGCTTCTGGACTGCGTCCTACCTCCCCTCTGAAGACGTTGCATACCGTTCAAAGCCCGGCGGTCTTGGGTGAGCGGAATACCCGAGTCGGCTGAAGGAACGCCGTTTTTTCTCCATCTTCGTGCGGCCGGAGATATATCGAATTTGGTGCGTTTTCTTGAAGGAATATCTGAAACGTGTGCAAGTGGCCGTTACTCATAGGCGGCACAGATACTATTAATGCTCCCGAAGCCGTGTGCTTTCCGAACTCAGCTTCCTGATACATGGTCGTTTGCACGCCTTCGTTGCTCAGGCGTTTCGTGCCATCGACGAAAAAGGCTGCGGATACATCGAAACCGCGAAGATGAACGAGCTGCTCGTTAGGAAGGGAACGCCATTCCGAGCAAAGGAAATCGAGGGCTTCTTAAGCGTTGCCAAGGTAGGCAGTCGCGTTTCCGTCGAGGGTGCAAAACACGTCGTGACTGAGGCAGGCTAGAGTTTTTTTGAAGTTAATACGCAGGCACATGAATGTTGCAGTGAGCTCCGGATGGTCGCCTCACATTAAATTTGATTTTTTCAAGAGCACCCCTGTTGTATAGTCTATGGAATCATCGAAATATCACGGGTGCCGCGTCAGGCTCACGATGCATATCCAGTCGCTACAATGGTTGAACATGATCATACCTCCAGAGATGGCATTGCACCAAAACATCCTCTAGGGATACAAAAGGACCTTCATTGTTTGACATCCAACCAGGCCAATCTGAGGTGCACACCGCTACTACATCGCCATCATTTGTGCACCGGTAGCTTTTTCTCGTAAGACTTTGCTCTCACTGAACTTGAACTTGAACTTGAAGGGACCACTCCGATTTCGTTAGCTTATCGTGCGAAACTTCGGCTTTCCAATTCTTCTCAGGACACCGAAACGGGACACATATACTTCGAGGATTATGTCGCGTCACTTACGACGGATGGGTGATGTTTGAGACGGGTACATCCTTGCTGGCACGGATTTCATCGAGTGCTGGACTCCACATGTGATGCTGCGCCTTGCGGTGTAAAGGGCGGTGGCATGAAGACATCCTCTCCGTCAAGATTCAGTCCTTGTGTTGCCACAGCTGGTGTTGCTGCTGCGGCATCCAAGAAGAGCAATACGCCTATGAACGTGAGGTCTAAAATCGTGGCCTGGTCGAGGAGTAGCAACAATAGACGCCGACCGAACATGGTCGGTCTTGGAACAACCGGACCTGGGTCCCATTGAAGGAAAGGAGGTTTCGGACAATCGAAAGGGGGCTACTCTGCGCTAGGCGCATCAGCTTGGTCATGGAAAATATTTGCGTTCGATACAACAAACGGCACTTACGTATGAATCGCAGCCCCCTTGTTCCATCCCGAATGGTCGGCAAGAACTGCTTGGCCAATGTTTCTTTTTACGCTTGCTGAACAACGCTTCTAAACTCTTCCCTTCAGGAAGGTGCGCCGTTCTCTCGGGGCGATCTGTGCAACTACCGTGTGACCGCCCGTCCCAGGCGCGGCTTTCTGTGGAGAGGTTACAATGCGTAGAGTAACATAAACCCCTGCTCGGATTCACAACTTTTTGTGGTTTTTCCGAGAACCATTGCAGATTGGACGACAAACCTTAGGACGGCAAACAATTTCCGCTACATGCTGTCCTTCCGGGTATTGTCAGAGCCCACTTCAACTCGAGAAATGTCGACATTCTTCAACGTCAATTGAGCATTTCGTGGGCATCCTTGAGTGTTCATCAACGTTCATGAAATTGAAATAGTCGTCAGGAATTCCATGCGATTCCATGGCATTCCATGGACCGTCCGACCGTCTGTGAAAGTGTGATGGGCGTTCACGATTGATTCCGTGGAACTCCACGATAGACTTTTCATGGATGTCCATTGACCACGTTTTATGACACATTCCGTGAATGTTCATTGGCGTTCATTAATGCATGTCAAGAAGTTTCATGACATACAGTGAAAAGATCTCACGGAATGTTTCATGACAAAAATGTCATGAACGTCCATGAAACTGTTCATGAACGTTTGTGAAAAATGTCATGAACGTCTACTGACTTCCCTCCAACTTTCATTTCATTCCATGGAATCCTATGGAAGTTCGTGGAACTCCATGAACAGTAATCGAATTCCATGTTTTTTCACGGAAGACCAATGGAACCATGAATGGATGTCTATGGTTTTCCATTGAACGTTTCCGGAACAAGTACGAGAAGACGTGCACAGCGGAAATCGCTTCCTCATTATGAACATATACTCGTCTTGTTTTTCCGCCTCGGCGACAGACGGAAAGAAGACAAACAATTATTGTCCACAGCAATGTGGTACAGCTTGTCTCTGCGCGATGCCGGTGCTTGCCACAATGAAATATCGAACCCCCTTGAACATACAGTGGGACGGAGGGATGAATTTCTTCGTGCGAAGAAAAATATTCGAGCGTCCTTTTCTGAAGAACTTGGCACACAGAAGTGCACATGCATATGCAGCACGCGGGATTCATAGCAAAGAGTTCATGAAATAACCAAAATATAGTTGATTCTTCGGCTTCCCATCATCCGCGAACGAGCCCTGGTGGTGCTATTGATGTGAAAGAGTGAATTGCACGCGATAGAATGTAGCAGCGAAGCACAGAAAGATCAATCATGAATTTCAAGAAGGACCACATCATACGGCCGGCGTTCCTTTCATACAGGAGCTAAACCGTGGCGGCCGTAATGTGGAACACGGGTGGTAAGCTAGTCTACATCGTGTGACCTTTTCTCGCGTGTGTGATTGGTCAAACACCAAAGTATACAACGAAAGGAGAGTCTTAGACAGATCAAAAATCATTGGGCATCCTGGATAGATATACCGACGCATCAAACATCCCAAAATTCGTTCAATATCGCAAAGGTGCGCTCTAGCACACACGCACACTTCACCCCTGACAGGTGCTATCTTGGTTTGGCGACCTCCAACTGTACCTTCAAGACACACGTTCGCGGTAGCCAGATTCTCCCTTCACCCACGCCCGATCGACAACGGGTTTCGGACAGCACACGGACCCTAACTGCTGTGACCACAGTGAACAACAGGTGATGAACGCTCAACTTAACCGATGGGGAGAGCTGGCCGTCACACCGTGATCCTGATTCTATTTTCTATGGATGAATTTCGACCGGTCTTTTCAGGGCGAGTTCGAGTTCCGCGACCGCGGGATGGATCTTTCCCATTTATCCCTTTAACTGTCGGTGGGGAACGCCTCAACTTCATCGTCGACTCTATTCCCCTCAGCGTATTACTGTCGCGGTGCCGCAACACATCGAAATCGCCCGAAATCGTGTGTTTGGCATGATAGTTGTGCATGCAGGTGAAGGTTCGTCCTTTTTCTCGTCGTCTCTAGAATTTTCAGACCCCGGTTTGTTCAGCATCGACATGTTCTCCAGGGGACCCTGGCGCACACTCCCCTCACTGTGTGTAGGACTCACTCCTTACGGCGCCTCCATGCTTTACGCTCGTGCTTTCCGGGACAAAAGATTCAGTAATCTGGAGGACGCAAATCTATCTCGTTGGATCACAGACGTCGCGCGTGTAGCAAACCTATCAGATACTACAGCGAGAAACACATTGGGCCAAAGTTGCGGCGCTCAAGCCCCCTGCTCCCTCTGGGATATGGAGGGCTGTTGCTAGCCAGTTATTGGTTGTCGGGTTAGCCATCGATTGACTGTCGGGAAAATCTCCAGAAAGAAGGGTAGAGCCCAAAGAACAAATATTTGCGTCCAAACATGTAGTAGTTGATTGTCGGGCTAGCCCTGAATTGATTATCAGAAAAATCTCCGGAATGAAGGGTAGAGGTGACCCAGAGAACAAATATTTGCACCCTAAAATGCATGTATACTGTGTCCTCGACCCCACACAAGTCAATGTCTCACAGCTGCATGCTCGTATGAATGGTGTTGTCGTCCGTCGAACCATGTTCATGCCGTAGCAGGAGAATGCCGCTATAACAGCATTCCTTGCTGAACAATACATACGCAAGACAAAATGATTTTTTGCTGAATGCCTGAGCGCCTGTAACATTTTGCTCTAGCAAACGTCCCATCTCCTACATGTACACCCACATTTCGCGGCACCTCTGCGCACCATCAGTCCATGTATCGCTCGGTCGGCGAACATAACATCTGGCGGAAATGAATTGGCCTGACCGAAAACCGTAATATTACGCCTGCCCTTCTTCATGGTCACGTCGAATCGCTAGGAAGGGCCAGGAAGGCCGCGGTGGTGTACGCCGCCAAGAGGTGTGAAGGAGCAGGAAGGCAGTAACACTTCTTCCAATAATGAACGGCATCGAAGAAGAGGTGAACTGATTGTTCACCAAACCATCGACGATCTTCGCCTCTAATAAGTGTCCGAATTGTGTGCTACGTACAAGTTCATTGTGGAGGAATGAATGGCGGGTGTGGTCGCAAGATACACCTCTTGCACTGCAAGCCGGTACACAAAGCACGCCTGATGTTCACTGGATTTGGTTCATCAATTACCAAACGAGATTCGCTCGTCAGGTGATTGTCTAGGGCCGTGAGGAGGGCGAGTTGCGCCCTACTTATCGATTAGAAGGCAGAAGTCGTCATCATCTTGTGTGAATAAATGGTGATTCTTGTGTGAAAGAAGTACACCTTGTGCTCCCTTCGCGATCAACATGAGCATTGTGCTTTCATTGTTACCGAGAAGAAATCAAGAAATGACATTGTATGAAAAATTAGAATCAACAGGACGCGACAGCTCCAACAACAAGCAACCCGTATTCGGCTGGTCCATCGACCAAGAATAAGGAATTGAGGCTCTACCCAGTTTCGACGTTTCTTGTCTCCGGGTCGGTGCTGTACAGGACATGCATGTAGTTCGTTGCCATTTGCCTCGTTTTTCGGTAATTTGACTGCGAGATTCGCTACACAATGCTCAAATATTAACAGAAGTTCAACTTTTTTCCTCTTCGCTATATCCCTCGGTGTCCTTCGCGGCGCGTACGACCGGTACAACCTACTGCGTTTCGGGGTGGGCGCTTCGTCTTCTTTCCCTGTTTCCTCCGGCAAGATGTCTCCGCCTTCCGACACGGGCTGGTTTGGCCTCGCCGAACTTTTTGGTACAATGGACGAGGTTCGTTGTCTATCCTACCTGTGACGAAGTTTGAAGTTTCTGTACGAGATCGACGCTGTAGGCGTGCACTTCCCTCGGCATCCAGCCCGGTTGCGAAATGAGGCGAAAGGGCGTCTCCGACTGGCCATCACAGCGAGCAGTAGTAGAACACTCACGAAACCAAGTTTCCAAAATTCATATCGTTGTCATCTATGTACTGTAGGTCACATATCACACAGAATTGTTCCCGACGGATGTTAATCCTGTGCCAACGGAACAGCCGCCGCACGCAGTGGAAGAATAGAAGTTCCAAGCACAAGGTGGTGCGCTAGGGAGGATGATGTCCCCCGTCTTAAGAGCTTACGCGTTGTGCTCGTCAACGAGAGCAGTGTATTCGTCACACCACAGGGGGCGTATCAAATGTGTTGGCGTACCTTTCTATGAGAAGAGCCTTGATCTGACGAGAGCGTTGTGTGCCGAACATCGAAGGAGGCCGAGGAAGCGAGGGATCACTTGTCGGCCACCTCTAAATGCGGAACTCATTCGAACGAGGCAGTACCTTCACCGGAGTTCGGAGGCGGGGTTGGGACCGGGCGAGGAGACCCCGGGGTCCTGAGGGCATGGATGCAGAATGTTTTCGCCAAGGTCAATGAGGAAATGATTGACGAGATGCTCGATAACTTCAGGTGGGCCTTGTAGTCTCACTCGCACAGTGCATGTCGTTTCGGCATTTCGAAGGAGGCGTTGGCGAAACAGTCCATCCACCTGAGAAACGTTTTTTGGGGTTCGTTGAGAGTATTGAAGGTGCGGAGGCGATCAAAGGCGAATAGTGTGGCGCCATCCCGAACCTTGTCTGTTACATGCGTGGTACAGTTGTTATTGGACCGGATCCCGCGTCATCGATTGTGCGGCGTTGAATTTCAGCGGGTTAGTTGATATGTTTGCCCTTCGTCGGCACCGATGTGGACGAGATCGAGGCAAAGATCGACAATACGAAAGACAACAAAATGCTTCAGGGTCATCCTGCACCACTTGAAATCTAACACGAGGAAGTGAAGACGACAATATCCGCTCAAGCAACAAACTGACGATTCCTCAAATACTTCGTGGCTATTGAATGCCTCATGATACAGGCGACGATTTCAATGACGCCGACCAACATTGCACACCCAGAAACAAATATTTCGTTCTTCACTATGGTCACTTCATAGAGTTCTTGTTTCCGAACCAGGAACAACGAGCGCGAGCTGATCGACGGGATCCTCAACGATTACGGGCACTTGGGGATCAGCCAGCCGAACGGTTGGTCACCTGCCCAGATGGACTTCGACGGCGGTTCTCCAGTCACCGCCGTTGAGCCCGGCGCCAAGGGTGCTCCATCGTCCATTGGCGGCACAAACGGTTCCAGGGAAGGAGCAAAGCCGGCAACACCCTTGGTGCGGGCTTCCTCCTGTGCCCATCTAACTCCCGGGGCGTTTAAGTCCGCGTCGAAAGCTGGAGCTGAGTTCAGCGGCAGGCTTAACAGAGACCTCCCACGAACCGGCTCTATCGGCAGCACTTGGCCTACTGGAAACTTCGTTACCATGTCGAGTGCTAAATGCGTGTTTTTTGACGAGTTGTGCGAAAACATCGTAACCAACTCCAAGACTGGGAGCTGGTGTGCTTTCGGTCACGCCCTTTGCGCAAAGTGTACCACCCAGTATGTTGGAGAGACCCTCCTACCGTGGGGTATCGTGTGGTGGGACAGGATTAGGTGTGTGGATCCGGAATGTGACGCCCACATGGTCGGCCTGAGTGTTCAGCTTTGTCTCGACAGCGATCTACGGAGCCACATCGATGCTGCTCAGCTGGAGGTTGTGCCTAATATCGGACCAGAAGCCAGGCGTGAACGTGAACGTGCGGCACGAACGGCCGAAGATCGTGCGTCGGTGGCAACCGTAGCCAAAAGTACCAAGAGGTGTCCGAATTGCGGGGTGGCGACGGAGAAGATCGGCGGCTGCAAGCACATCAAATGTAGATGCAGACACGGATACTGCTGGGATTGTCTGATCGAGTGGAAACCGGGACACCTCAGTGTCCCTTGCGCGCCACCTTAGAATACGTTGTGGAAGGAGACCAGGATTAATCGTATTCCGGGAGATCATCAACAATTTCCTGTGCGGAAGACGTTATGTCTGCACGGGCCAGAACAGTACCAATACTACCCATCGGGTGCGGGATATTTGAGGGGGGTTTGCACCCGGGCGAAATTAGGCACCTAAGGGATGAAAGATGCTTTATCATTTTGAGAAGAAACAAATGTCACCAGTTGGATGGATGGGTGGATATTGCTCAAGGATAGGCGCAACCAATCCATGGTACAGTAGGTGCCTGAGGCCAAGGAAGGGTTGGAACGATGCTGAAAGGCATGGAAGGAGATGCCGGATGGGCAACAGAGGACAATGGCGGGATGTCGGTCACGAGCACGGTGGCGGGATTGGGCCGCGTCGGGTTTCGAGTGTGGCTACGTAATCTTTGGGAGTGGACGAGGAAGCGGTGTTCCCAACCGGTGGTAGTTGGTTTCCTGTAGAAAATTGGTGTTGTTGTTGCGGTGCGACTTACAAAGTTGTTGTGGTTTGGCCTCTCACAACTTGAGTTGTCCAGGACAGGCACAACCACAGCATGATACGACGATGCGTCGCAGGGGCCAAGTCAGGATCGGAAATGATTATGAGAGGTAGAGGGGGAGACGCTGGCTGGGCGGTCACCAGAGCCGACTGTGTCTGGCATTGGCCGAATGGAGTTTTTGGGGGAAGGTGGCGGGATGAGGACGAGAAAGGGTTGGGTGGGCGTGAAGGGGTAGTCCAGAATGGTCGTAGTTGTTTGCCTTTAGCAAATCGACGTGGTTGTGACAGTGTGGCTTGGCAACATCGTTGTGGCTTGCACTACTGAGTGCCGTTGAGTTGTCAAGCATAAGCTCAACCCCACTATGGCATAGTAAGTGATTGAGGGCATGTGAGTGGTGGGAATGATTATGAAGGGTAGAGAAGGGGATAACGTCCGGGCACCAGAGGAAACCATATCTGACGTTGGCGGAATGGGTGGCTGCGGAGAGAGTAGCGGGATTGGAGCGTGTGTGCATTTGGGCGGATGGCGATGCCAGCTGTGAGCGGTGGGGGAGGAAGGGGTGGTCCCGGTTGGTAGTGGCTGGTGGTTTCCTTGTGCTAAAATACCTTGTTGTCGTGGTCTACATCGCATCACGTTTGTTGTTGGTTTAGCGGCTTGAACCTTGCCTTCTCAAGGAGACCAACAACTAGAATATCGTACTTTATTGCTGGTTGAGGCCAATAGTGGGTTGTCTTGATGCTGGGAGGCAGAGAAGCAAATGCCGGTTGGGCACCAGAGGCGACCGTGTCGGACGTTGAAGTCTAGGGGTTTTACGAGGAGAGTGCCGGGATGGGGCCGCGGGTGGGGGCGAGGAAGGGGGCTTGTCGGGGTTTGGATGGGGTGGGTCGGCCGGTTATTGGCAGCGGACGGGGAAAGGATGGACCCGACTGGTGATAAAGGCGGCTGCACGGTGATAAAGGCGTCTGTTTCTTTGTGCTTCGTGCCACGGACAACTACGTCGCAACGGTGCAGGATTATTGCTCCTTGCTTGAAGCACCAACAGTCGAATGTCAAGGACGACCCGATTCGCAGTGTATCAGTTGATTGACTATTACCAGCATCGGTGCACCTTCGCATATGGCATCGTCTAGGACACGAATATCCTTTTGGTGCACACTTTCCCCAGATTTGGACATTTTTCCCATGTATTCTACACAAATTGATGTGTGCCAGTCCTGAGAGCACCTCTTGGAGTCGATCCTACAAAGAATCTCTGACATTTCCATCCAAATACCCGTCCAGGCCACAAGAGGTTCCCAGTTGAGGGTAAATTATGTGGGTGGAGAATGTTAAGGAGGACCCGATTCGCAGGGTATCCGTCCATTTAACTTTTACCAGAATCGGTAGTCCTGCGCACGAACCACCAACAGCCGTTGCTTAATGCCTTGTTTCGTTTCCGTGTGGACCAGCTTCGTTCAGGACTCAAATAGCGTGTGAGAGATTGGCATCGCTAGAGTTCGTTTGCACCGCTTCTTGTGGGAGTAAAGTTGCGAGAAAAGTTTAAGTTTCCAAAGTTTCCTCGCAACTTTTGTCATGCACGCTCCTTACTTAATGAGCGAAAAGTTGTGCCAAAAGTTTGGAAACTCCTAATTTGACAATAATCGCGCGATCCGGAGAAACGTTTGCAAACGTTTCTCAGGACAAAAGTGCGAAGAAAAGTTTCTCGGCGAATTTTTCCGCCAATCCACGTCATGCACCTGCCCCTACCACACACAAGCGCACGATCCACGCGATTGATGAACGGCCAAGTCAGAGTACTTGAACGACGACTTGGAGTTGCCTGCGATGGCCGCAGCTGTGGGGAAATGCATATTTGTAGGAGTCTGCGTCAACAACTGGTGTTGGATGCGAGCATGATTGAGGTCTTCCTGGCTTCGATTGGAAGTCACAACGCCAGGTTTGTGCGACCAACTCGTTTTCCAAGCTATTGTCGCACGCTCTGGCCGGTTCGCTTTGTGGTACGAAGCTGTGTACCTGCTTCACGCCGATTAAACGAATGATCGCGCCTCCGCATTCCACCAGTCAGTCTCGTGAATTAACATCTCTTCGCCCCACAGTGAGCGTGCAAAATGAAGTGCTTTTGACAAGAGTTCCCGACCAAAAGGTACCAATAAATATCAAGTAGTATTCCTTTACGTCTGCGGACGGGTCCGGTTGCAGCGACAGACATGAGCATTCCACCACTAGGTTCGCACGCAGCATCAGGCTGCTCTTCTTCTTCGCGCGCTTCCTTGGAGTCAAGAGGCCACCGAGTATCACCGTGCCTACTCGGATTACGGTGTGCCCTTGCGCCCTCAGCACCCTGAGGGCCCTTTCTCCGATGTCGTTTTCCAGCTGCTCGTTGAGGGCGGCGATGGGGACATCCTGTAGGGGTGGGCGCTCGTCTCGCCGCTCTTTCTTCTTCGCTGTGCCCTTCAGCCGGCCCAGCGCCCGCTCCTTGTTCACAGGCCACAAGCCCGCCCCAGCGAATGATAATTTATTTATCTCCGGTGTCAAGCTCAATTTCCAAGCATCCGCGATCACGCCGGGCATGTCGCGTTTCAGCGGCTACAACCCGCCGGAGATGTGGTAGAAGGACGCCAAAACGCTGGGCACCGATTTCTTAAAGCGTCCGAAGGCGACGACATCCAAGGGCTGGGTGATGTGCGACGTGTGGGAGGGTAGCTGGAACAAGACGATTTTGAGATTCATGGCCAGCCTGATTACCTCCACGCTCACGTGTGATGCATGTCCATCGTGCAAGAGTATGTGGGGTTTTCCGTCGAGCAACCCTCGGTCGCCGAGCTGCTTGTGGAAATCCTTCAAGTAGGCGATGAATACGTCTCCCTGCATGAACGAAGAATCCGTACAGGTGTACCTCGCACCCTCTGGGCCGTTTCGCTCTACAAACCAATCGACCTGAAGTCGTTGCCTTTTGAAGGTAATGGTTGGTGCCCAGGTGTGACCATCAGCGCTGATGGTAGCGACCACGGTGATGTTCTCTCGCGAGTTGGAGCGCATCGAACCAACCACCTTCTGACCTGATTCCGCAAACGCCTTCGTCGTCTTGGTTCCTTGCGGGGTGGTACCTGCAACGGGCACGCGTATGTGAGGGTCGGGGGGGGGGGAGGGGCGTTAGGCTAGTCTAATGGATAGTCAAAATTACCAGCAGTAGTATACGCACGCACACAAACANTTTGCACAGCAGTCACCAGCGCAGTTTCTACTGCTGCCACACGTCTACTACTGCTGTAGACTAGTCTGCACTATTACAGACTAGTCTACGAGCGAATCTGCACCTGTCTCGTCCGTGTTGTGCACGTGGTTGGCCTTCGGTTTGACCTCGTCATGGAGAGCTGCCCATCTCTCGTAGAACTGCACCATGCGAGGCTCCTCGTCCTCGGTGATCCTGTTTGCCTCGTAGATGCGGGTCGAGCGCTCCGCCACCCGTGGGTGCCTACGAAGGAAGCCCCCAAGCCAATCTTTCCCCGGACCCTTCTCTGGATCCCAAGGGATCCGCCGACCGTCGTTGCAGAGTCGTCGCACCGCGTCTCTAAGGTGAACCCGATCCACAGCCAAGAAGTTGCGAGCAGCAACCAGCAGAATATCTTCCAGCGAATCCTCCTCTTCTCTGCTCAGGATGGTCTCGGGGCCAACCTTCGCGTTCATGGCCACCTTGCCACGGCGGCGGTCTTCGATAGACGTACGACCTACCCCAAAGACCTCAGCAGCCTTCCTGACCGACATGCCATTATCTATCGCTGCAAAGGCCTTCCGAACCTTCTCCTCGTCCACCTTGCGCCGGGTCATGCTTAGCAAGAATCCCAAGGAAACGGCGAAGGTGGCTAGCAGCGGGAGCTGTGGTGGCTCCCTCGGCTGTATTTCGGGGTAGAATGCTTGGCGTGCGAAGCTGTGGTGCTCAAACGAGAGCTCCGGTTGCGCGGAGCAATTAAAAAAAAGATAAAGGGGCTCCGTGAATTCGGTGAGGAGGTATCCCTACTGTATCGTATGGTATGGTATAAAAAAAAATGGCCATTAATATCCGGGTGGCCTTTAATACCCGCCTCTACTCTAGTGATCTGCAACAACGACTTGTCTGAGGCCAATAATAGATAGTGGTGCATCAATTTGTTGATTGCAGCTCGTTTAGGTATTGCCGTGGTCCGAAATGCGACTGAGAATGGAACCGGTCCACGAACCATTTTTCTACATATAATAATACGACGACGGGCCGAGCAGTGACCGGAATAGATAGGTGGTAGACCATCAAGCTCTATCATGACTGTCTCCCCATCTCGTACATTGTAGCGTTGCTCACACCCCCCTTCTCTGGGATCCAACATACTCTTGCGGCACCCCCATCCTTCAACCCACGACGTTCTGATCTTGGAGCGACATTGCGTGTGTGCTTGGGAGTCGGGTTTTGTCTATTATTGGCGGGTTCACGTTGGCAAGTGCACATCGGTTTTCAGCACTTGTTCCTTGGGTCATGTCCTTTCATGTTGCGTTGTTGTAGCCTGCAGCACTGGGAGTTACTTATCTGGCGACGAGTTCTGGCAGTCACATTAACGTTATTGATTTCCGAAGAACATTATTTCTCTATCCGTGAGGGTGGGTCCTACGTAGTTTTTTTGGACTCGAACATCGAACATCGAACAAGCGGTGTAATCATGTGATTGGCCAGGAAGGTCCAACAGCCCAAAGAGATGTTCGGGTTTTCGAGTTTTTGTACGCCGGATCTTCCAGGGGCGATTCCGCCTAAAACTCTAACATCTTTCCACAAAAACTCGAAAAACGAAGGATCCGGTACAACCGTGAATCCGTGGTTTGTGGAAGCGTTCCGGAAATTTCGTGGAAGAGCGGCGAGATAATAAGTGGTACACGGGGGTATAGCTATACACAGGGTACAAAGAAGAGAGANGAGTGAAGACAAACAAAAATTGGAGCCAAAGGACCGACCAAACCGGCAAAAGTATTTGCTCAATCAGACGATGAAACTCATGCTTCTGAATAGCATTAACCACTTGACAACCGCATGTTTTAACTCTCAGCAGACGTAACGTTGGACGTTTGGACATTCACGCTCACATTCCCTGTACACGTATGGACAAAATCTTGGAATGGGGGATCGGGTCCTACGTCGGCATTGTGACTCCCACCCTCTTCAACTCGCGCCATATCGGGCTACGAAATTGAGGTCAACCGCGTCCCAGTGTGGCAACTACGCAATGAGCCACCATACCCGGGCACTCCCACTCAAAATAGCAACTGCCCCACAACGTTACGCCGTGATCAATCGTTTGTCTTCAGGGGGTAGTACGGCTCCACCAACGAGGAATAGCTTATATATTAAAGTGTACACGTAATATCACATGGTAGGGAATAGCAACAAGGCTCCGGCGCGACGAGAAGAACAGCATCCCCCCCGGGATGCCTGTTTTCGTGCAACCTCCACAACATGAAAACTCGTGGTTTCAGTAACAGTCGGAGGTCATTTCCCGGTGAGGAAAAGCAAAAAATCCTAGTTATCTCTACGTCCATCCGCTGCAGCCGTAAGCACTTCTCCCATTCTCGCCCAACTTGCTCGACTCGCTGCTGAGACGCGGGTGCCACCGGACACCCCGAAGCCTACCCCAAAGAGAATACGCACATGTTCCGGTGCGGGTGGTGGATAATGCATTACAAAACGATTGCCGGTCTTTCGTGAGTGGTGTTCAACAATGAGAAAAATGTCGAAACAAACTGTTGTTGTCACCTACTTGCGTCGTAAGAACGACTGGTCGTTGCACACCTGGAGATGACCCCGACGGAGGAAAGGAAGCCACAGGAGGACAGGGAAGAGACCGGGCCAGGAGCGAACCACGAACAACACAGACCGTGCCCCGGTACGTTCAAGGCAGAGCAAACAGCAGCGTGGACAGACTCTTTATGCGTGTACGTGCGTACTCTTAGCCAGTGTGCAATTGGTGTTCACGTCGTAATGACATGACCAATTTTCATACTGAGAGCGTTGTTTCAACCGTTAAGGGTTTAAGTCACGGTGTTTTGATGCTCTATCGTCTCCGCCTCGTTGCGGGATGACTCTTCAACCTGCATTTTCTTGATAGTCTACCACCCACAACTCCGTCAAACTGAACAAAGATGAAAATGGCCAGCGTGGCACAGCGGCGACCGCAAAGGCACAGAAACAACAAAGACATCACCACCAACAAGAACCAACCTACCTCTTGAAACCACTCCAACCCCGCCGTCAAGCCATGTTGCACGGGGACCCTCGAACAGGCTCGCCGAACATGAGTTCTGACGACTTCCAAGAGCTCATCCAACCACTTCAGGGCATGAAGTCAACGAGGAAGACGGGGACAAAGGGCAATACATAGAGTCGGCTTTTACTGGCATCGATGCAAAAGTTCTACATAGATACAATCCACCAAACATGATAACCGCCACATGTCGTTTCGTTTCGACTGTCCTCTTGCACAAATACTGCTGAGGCGTAGACAGTCCGTTCCCACCCAAGGACGCCAAAGCAGCCACATTTTCATAGGTGGGTGCAATAGCACTTGCATTGAAAAAGCTTAGTTCTGGGACGAACAGACAACAACTGACGATGTCCACGCCGGATGATGTGAGGGAAGCCCCCCCCCAAAGGCATGAAGTAGGAAACCTTTCGACTCGAACGTGAGGATACATCCGAACGCGCTCGAAATGCTTCAACGCACCCTTGAGGTGTGCTTCTAACAACGTGGCTTGGCGCACTCGAAAAATGCGGAATTGCTACGCGGAACGGTTGTGACGGTATCCGTGTCGCACCTCCACGAAAAGCTGGTCCCGCCCCGGCGGCCGGTAACACCTCGTAGAAAGCAACGCACGCATCAATCCGTCGGACAGAAGATCATCTGCGGCCCGTTGCAACCTCCCGTTGGTAGGGGTATGGTCGCTGCCGTCCTGGTGGGCGTATTCCCAGTACCCACTCAGCGCTCTCCCAGCCAAAATCCCGTCTCCCAAACACTATCGTCGAGGAGGAAAGCGACGAGCGGCAAAGGATGAGCACCGTACATGTGCAACAAGATATTGGCTGTGTTTTGGGGCTTGCACGACTTGAAATACCCTCAAGATGCGCGTGTGCAAAGGTCTTGATTGTTTTCCGGAAGAAGCAGTTTCCCACTTGGCACAACATCTGGTAGGGTTAGATATGGAGTCGAACTCTACCGATGTTTGCGTGATTGAAGCAATTGGCATGCGGCGAATACCCCGCGTGTTCTGACCCCGGTATACTGCAGGTACACTCTAACACATACGCCTGGTGAAACTCGTTCCGCTTCCTCACCTCCCACGCAAACACAAAGTCGTCCCATGTGCCGCTGCCACCGCCGCTTGTCCCTTCGTTGTCTTCACGCCCGTCGCCAGCGCGGCTTAGCGATTCATGCAAGATGATCTCGGACTCAATGCGCACGGTGTGCGGGGGGGCCACACAGTCAAGCACCTCCTTAAGACGCGCCGACCTGTCCCCTCGAGGTGCTCGCCACATTCCACCATCGCTGAACTTGGGATCAGTGACTTTCGCGTCGCCATCGGGGTCACCGCCACCTCCGCGATGGAGCCTATCCCTTACAGTCGCAGGCCCGCTCCCCGAGTGGCTTTGGTGGTAGTGGACCACAACGCTCGAGTGTCCTCCAATGTTTCCACCCCCGCAGTTTCGGCGAGCCCCGGTCTCGGGGTCATACTGGCAGCTTGCACTTGGCGTGCGCAAGGCCTCGAGCAGCCGCTGAGTCTGCTTGAAAACCTTGCGGGCACCTTTGGAGCGAAGCTCTAGCCCCTCCGAAGTGAGAATCTCATCGGCGGTGGCTATTGTGCTGCTGTCACGGCCATGCCCGGGGGCGCGGCTGGGGGTTTTGGTCAGTGTGCTCAGGCGCGTTCTGCCGAGTTCTCCGCGCTCATCGTCTTCGCCGTGGGGTAGGCCTTTCTCCATTTCACAGCTCGTGCGACCAAACATTCCCTTTCCTCCTCCTCCAATGTTAGGTGGTCGTTTACTGTTGAAAACCCGGGGCTCGACATCACAACGGTGGGAGGACCAACCTACCGCCGCCTTTCCCTGCTGCTGATTCGTCAAAATGTTGCTACAATCGTTGGTGGTCCCTTTCCAGCAGCCTGTTACCCCCTGTCCCACACCATCTGTATCATCCAGCGTCGATTGCCGCCACCGCCGTCGGGTCTGAGCAGCTCCCACTCGAACGATCTCCTCCATGTATGCCCTGTACGCCGGCTGATCGAGGTGTGCGATGGCCACGCTCTTACATCGTGGCCGCTCGAGCTTCAGCGAGACGGGGGACAGAACCCAATTTTCAATCACGCTTGCGCCATATCGCTCCGATATCGAAGGCAGCCCGAGGCGTGCCACCCGCCCCGTCGGCTTGTTCTTCTCGTAGCGCCCCCCCCTGACCCCGCAAGCAGTCACAGGGATACCCTCGGCAAGTGCTGGCACATCTCGCCCGCTAAGACTAAAGAAGGCTGGTGGGACGACACACTCCTCGGATGCAGCAACCTGCAGGAGGCCACCATGGCCAGCAAGCGGTGCGTTCCGCGTCCTTTTGGGACGTTTTCTTTCGGCTCTGCGAGGTAAAGTGGCATCGCCGCCGGCTGCTTCTATTTCCCCCGACGATTGCATCTTCGCCATGTGGATTGACAGAGGGATGGATGACGGGCGTCCGGGTGGGGACCCTCTGCCTTCTGCCTTTGAAACTCTCCTGTCCTTTGAGCCCTCTTTTTCGTTCACACTAGTTTTTCCGCTCGCCACTTCTTTTTCCTTTGCAGCCTCCTTTCCCCGCAATGCGCCCTTCCCCTTACGGCGGTCCGCGGTGAAAGAGGGGGACGCAAGGGGGGCTGTGGTTGCACCGGAGTTTGTCTTGTCAAGGGGCCGGCGACTTTGGTCGTTACAGCGTCTGGCATTTTGGTGCTCCTTGACGATGGTCGCGAGCATGTTGCACCGGTTGGCCTCCGCCGTCATTGCGCTGGTGGTGCGGACCTCGTTCGCGGCTCTCGTGAACACGCATCTTCGAGGGGTTGTTCCCGGTCGTCCAGGGGAGGGCCATGCAAGGCGCGAATGACGGGCGAGAAAGAGAGAGAGACGAGGGAGAGGAGGCAGGTAGACGGTGGGGGTGAGAGGGGGGGTGAAACTGGATTTGAGTGGAAGCAGCACGTGGAGAATGCTAGATATATCTTCGTCACGAAGCAAATCTCAATTGTGATTCGCGCGAGTGCACAGGATCAGTATCGGAACCACACACTGCACTCTACTACACACGCTGTGACAGGCATGATACGAAACATCCGCTTGCCTCTGCTCCAAAGGGTTATTGTGTCAAACACTTTGCATGTTCAACTACCACGTGCGTGGGCTTCATTCGTGCAGCAACAAACACCCCTCTCCAGGCTTGGTGTTCTTGTATGCCAACGTTTTCACGGCTGTGACTCACGTACAATCGTTCCTGTCTTTGCCCAGTGCCTATGAAATTCGTCCAAATCTAACCAACGCCGACGCTTCCCATGGTCGCAATGCCAACTACTAAAGGAAGGATAACTTGTACGTATTGTATCATCAAAGAGGAAAAAGACCGGAAACAACAGAAACAAGCAGCAACACCGAGGAAATTTCTCACATCGGCAAGGGGGATCAGCAATAAGGATACCAGGGAGGTAA
The DNA here is from genome assembly GCA_902602495.3 of Ectocarpus sp. CCAP 1310/34. NCBI lineage: Eukaryota > Phaeophyceae > Ectocarpales > Ectocarpaceae > Ectocarpus > Ectocarpus sp. CCAP 1310/34. The sequence goes on from CACKRE030003456.1 coordinate 74,581, forward strand.
ACGGCGGGCATTCACGCCATCTCTTTTCATCTCGCTACGAATGTTCCCATCTCCCCCCTGCTCTCAAAACGTAGGTTCCCCCGTAGGATGAGTGTTTCCGCTCTTAGTCCCCTGCGTGTGTCCTCACTCCATGTAATTGTTGACTCTAGACAAGTGTTTCCTTTTCCGAGAACGGTTGAGAGGCGCGTCCATCGCCACACGCGTCGCACCTTCGGTCGCACTCCAGCTTGACACGATCCTTCGATCGGATGAGGGCCCCTTTTCGCTTGCTCAACTTGTCTTGGACAGACCAACAAAGTCCTTCCTGGTCCTCCACTCTTGTCTGTCATCCGGAAGTCATGTCCATGTTTCGATGCGCAGAAAATATGAGAAAACCAAGACAAGTATGAAAGGGGCACGTGTTGTGGTACAACAACGGCATCACCATCACTCATCTTCAAGCAGCACAAAAGAGTCCTTTAGAAAGTACCCTCACGTTTTTGTATGGAAACCATACCGTCTGCGCGGGAAATCTGTGCGGCTGCTTCTCTGCTGTTAGTGACCACACCTCTGCTCCGGCATCAAGTGTCCGACGGTACCGACTCATGCAGCTCAACGACCTCCACTGTTGGAGCGAAGTATCAATTATTCTTCCCGGTCAATTCCTTTCGAAACATGGTTGCCCCACCTACCATCCACCACAAGTACGTACAACGTGAACAGCGGAAAAATATATATCTGAGGTTTATTGCCCGCAGATTAAGGATGACAACGTCACAACGTGAACAGCGGAAAAATATATATCTGAGGTTTATTGCCCGCAGATTAAGGATGACAACGTCACAAAGTGTACGGTCGTTCTCTGCTAGGCCCCAGCCTGTTTGCACGCAGTGATGATATGCATTTGTTCCGGCTTCTCTCGACGTCGTACAACAAACAGTTTCACATGTCTTCGCACACTTCGCCTAAAAGCTCCAATACCGCGTTGTTGCAGGATATACGTAAAAAAAATACCTGTAACAGGGCACAGTGCGCGTGGTATCTTCGCTGACGGCACTGTCCTGGACCATGGGCCAACTATCTGAGCACATTCATATACTATCAAGCGATCACGGCATTTCCACCGGGTAGGCCTCCAATCCTTGGTCAACAGGTGGGGTCTGTTCGTGTGTGTGTGTGTATGTAGGAAGGATCTGAGGACGGTTCTGTGTTCCATAGATGAGGCACCTACTGTGGTACCTGTTGTGGTAGCCTTGGATGATTCTGCGGTACCCCCATGCTGCGTCAGCGTTTGCGGGGCACTCTCTTCGTCCTCTGTCGTGCGTGTTGTCCTGCGTATCTAGTACAAGCCATCAACGAGACTTTGTAGTCACTGGACACAAACACGGGCATACCCGGCAAACACCGGCTCTAGGAGTGATCAACACTCTAGAGTTTTCTTTCTCCATCGTCCTTGCAAGGAAACGAAAGAGCCCGTGCTAGCAACATGTCGGGAGGAGTCTCGCAGCAGGAGCTCGCCGCTAAACTCCGAGATGTTAAGCGGGCGTTGACAGAACGCTTTGAGGACAAGCAGACCAGGGCCGAGGAGAGGACGGAGCAGCCCCTCGGTAGATTTCAGGGAATTTGCTCCAGCAGCCCACGCGAGACGGAGAAGGAGGAGTGTCACACGGCGCCGTAGTGGACGGGGGTGCCGTGGAGGGTGCGGTTGGAATCCCAGGGGGAACCGGGAGGGGTTCCGCCGCAGGGAACCTAGCCGAGACTGTGGGCCCTAGCACTCGGGACAGCGGCGGCTTCAGCGGTGGAGAAGCGGGCGGTACAACACACGAGCCTGTTGATCGCGGAAAAAGTACTCGCTCCGAGAGAGCTGGAGTATTGCATTCATGGCGATTCTGGTGAATGCCGACTTGTCGCAGAGGAGCAAAACCGCGCAATACTGCTTTGCTTTTGGAAGAGGGCTAACAACAGCGCGGCGTTGCCACGGACACTTCGGTTGTGATTAATTTCGTGAGTGATTTCTTGAGTGATCTTGCTTGTGACGAATGATACCAAGAGTTTCTGAGGGGATTTGCAGTTCAGGCGTTTCTATTTCTGATTTGGTGCTGGGAGAGTGTCTGTAATTTCGCGTACGATGATACAGCCAATGATGTTTTGGGAAGGGGATTCGCGGTTCGGGCGTTTCCATTCTTGAGTGGGAGTGTTTTGTTGGGAAACAACTGTGATTCGACTTCATTCGATGATATACCCAAGCGTTTATGGCGGTCTTATTCTCGGAGGATAAGCTAGATGAGCGTGAGGCCTTGGAAGATACCCACCATACCCGGCCCCGACACTCCACGCTCCCAGATTTAGGGGGGGCGACGCTTAGCAGGTGTGCTCTCCAGATGTAGGGGAGGGTACTAACACGCACCCCCAGATGTAGGATGGGTAGCGCAAATATCTCACAGGTCTTCTCTCCAGAAAAAAGGGGGGAGGGCATCAGTATACGCCTTCCAGATGTAGGGGAGGGACGTACAGCAGTGCTTGCACAACAGCGCGCCTCCAGACATAAGGGGGGGCAGCGCCAGCCGACGCACCCCAGAAGTGGGGGGCAGTAGTTCCTTACCAGTGCACCTCCATAGGTAGAGAGGGAAGCACGGGTCAACCGCTCTCCAGATGTAGGGGAGGGCAGCAGTTCTTCCAGCGCGCCCCCAGATGTAGGGGGGGCGGCGCGGGTCAACGCCCTCCAGATGTAGGGGAGGGCAACAGTTCTTCACCGGTGCGCCTCCAGATGTAGGGGGGGCGACGCGGGCCCACGCTCTCCAGATGTAGGGGGGGGAGGGGGTACTCGTAGTCGTGCATGCCGTAGTCGTTAGACCATTGACCTCGCATCCCTACAAAGCCGGGATTCAGATGTAGGGGAGGGCAACATTTCTTCACCTCCGCGCGTCCAGATGAAGGGGGGAGCTGCACGGTTATCACAGATCTCCGCCAACGCGCTTCCAGATGTAGGGGGGGGTAGCGTGGGCATTTGTCGTTGCGGTCGGCGCGCTTAACAGGGTGGCAAGCAGCAGCAGGGATTGTTGCCGGTGGGTAGGAGGAGCCGGAGTCCGCCTGGCAGTGGAGTCAAGCCCCCCGATGAGACCGACAATTCCGGTTGGTACCCGGAGAAGACAATACAGGTAGCAGTTTGAGCTTTGTTGTGTGTAGTCGCGCAACATGGGAGGGCATCCATTGTGGCGTTAACCCGATGTGAGCGAACGTGCTCTGACGACCTCCCCTCAACAGTCGCTACCGCGTTTGGATCGTATCAGTGCTTATTCCTTGCTGTTTGAATCGGTCGAGTAGGGCATTCGCAACAGCGAAACTCAGAGGCTAGATGCCACGCGTGAGCACTTTGGCATTTCATGCGCAATGACGTTGTAGGTATTGGTTTTTCTCATGTTCTCTTTGTTGCGTAAGAGGCCGTTCCAATGCTCGTAAACCACATTGCCGGGCCCCCTGACACGCAAAAGTTGAATGATGAGCATGCCTGTTGTTACTGTGTTTCGGCCAGCGTTGGCATTTTTATGTCTGTCTTCCCCTGAAAATGTTGAGATGATCATCCGAACCATCGATCGATGTAGTTTGGTGCGCTTGGTATGTCGCCATGTTCAGGAATTGGAGTAGTTAAGACTCCAACGCTAGCGCTGTATTTGGCCTTAGTTTGAAGGGGATTGAAGTTGTTGAGATGATAACGATGATGTTTTATTTTGGTAGTCGTGGAATTATTGCGGGGGTTTTTGGGTCGGAGGCCGGCTTTTCCCTTGCAACGCCATTTTTCTGTTTGATTTTTCGGTAGTGTCCGAGTACGTCGAGCAACACACGGTCGTGGTTGATTACTAGCGCAAGGAACCCGGGTGGTGTGTGTGTGTGTGTTGTAGGAAAGATGAGGACGGTTCTGTGTTCCGTAGATGAAGGGACGTACTGTGGTACCTGTTGTGGTAGACTTGGATGATTCTGCGGCACCCCCACGCTGCGTCAGCCTGTGTGGGGCACTCTCTTTCTCCCCTGTCTGTCGTGCGTTTTGTCCTTCGGATCTAATACAAGCCATCAACGAGATATTCTAGTCACTGGACAAAAATACGCATATCCGGCAAACACTCCGGCTCTAGGAGTGATCAACAGGGTCCTCTCCCTGGGGCCCCCTACACACCCCTCATGCGGTGTTGCCTTCGAATTTTATCGCGAGAAGTTGATCTAGTTATGTTCCTGTTATAAAGAAATAATTTTCAAAATTCGAGGTGTGCGAATGAATATGCATAGTCTCGCTATGTTATTAGAACAAAGAGGAGTCTCTCATGCCCACGATGACCTCCAAAGTACATCAGCGAATGAATAGTCTAATACCTTCAAGTATTCATGCTTACACTACCTCAAGTAGAATGCGGCTCTTCCGAGGATACACCTTCAATCTCTACCTGCGAAAGGAGGTTGTTTAGAAGCCACATGCCCCGCTCATCTAAAGGCGCCATCTTCTTGATTCGCCGAAGGTAGCGGCTCAACCTCGCACCAGGTCGTGGAGAAGCAGGAGAGCCAAAACGTCCGCCTATCGCCACCTCTGCGCCTCCCCCCTTCGCTACTGCCAACTGCTGTACTTCTTGCTGTGCCGGCGCTCCAAGCCCCTTGCGTCTCCTCCACTCCTTCAGGACAGAGTCGGGGACCACTACGCCGTCGAGGGAATGCGTCCGAAGAGTGGGGAGACACTCGTCTGCTCCATTGTCGGAGCACACGCCCCATCCCATTTTCTGGTCTTTATCTTGGTCGAGTACGCGAGCTAATCATATGTGCGTGCGCCGATGTGCGTGCAGTATATTCCTCCCGCTTCCGAGTCATTCAAAAACGCGGATAGGATCGAAAGACTGGTCAATCACAAGCCCGCACGACACCTGACCACACTCAACACTCAGACACTTCCAGATTCATGCGTTTGCGGGTGAACAACGGCAGCAGTCCTCTCCCATCCCGAACCGGTACGTGTACTGGTTCTCCACGACACCCACCCCGTTTGCGCTAGAGAAAGAATCACGGCACCCCCAAATCGTTTTTGAAAACCGGGCGACCATGCGACAGGCGACATGCAGCGTGCCACACCGCCACAGCTCAATAGCAGCAAATAGTATGTCCCCAACACTCCACCCAGAGCAGACATCTCGAAGCCCCGAGTATGCACTGCAGAACACTTGCCGTCGTGGCGCCTCCGAGCTCGTAACAGCTCTTCTTTCAAGCGGAGCTGGTGATGTGAACCACTGTGATCTGGATGGCATGAGCCCTGTCATGTGTGCCGCCGAGAAGGGTAGCTCCAGCGTTGTCAAGATCCTCCTAAAATACGGAGCCCACGTATCAATCAAGGACAATGGCGGCTTCATCGCTCTACATATCTTCGCACCACGGACACCCGACCGTGACCAGGCTCCTTGCGTCGGCAGGCGCATCCCTCGAAGCGGTCAACAAACGGCACTGCTGTACACCGCTTCACTTGGCAGCGCAACGAGCGCAATGGAAGGCGATGCTAGCTCTGATCGAGGCAGGAGCGAACGTCAACAGCCGTATGTTGGATGGAGCAACACTGATGTTGATTGCATCCACTCAGGGATACAAGGACGCCATCCCGGTGCTCCTTCGAGCGAAAGCGGACCCGCAATTGCAGCACAACACGTCGGGGAACCTCGTCGTCCCGTCGGACACTTCGGCCATCCGCGGGGACTCGGACGCAGTCCGCGAGTTGATCCGGCACGTTGGCATCGAAGGCTGTGGCGGTCCAAGTAGAGGTGTAAATGCTCTTGTCACGGCCGCCCGAGACAAGCATGTTGACTTGCTGACGGATGCTGGAGTGGTTGACACAGGAGGAGCACTGATCGCTGCCGCCGACTGGCGGCGTCGTATCCGTCAAGCACCTTCTGCAGCGTCAGAAGCATACAGCTGCCGAGAGAAACGCCTACGTTAACGCACCCGGCCTTTTCGGCGCAACGCCCTTGCTGTGGAGTATTCAGGCTTGCCGCCCGTGCTCGTCCAGACTTGCTCGATTGCTTGATGACGGTGCGGACACCACATCGACTGTCACGATGGCGGATGTGCAGGGATTTGGGCTCATGGCCTAGTCTACACGCCCATGGAGATCGCAATGCGCAGGATCCTTCGGAAAAAGGTCGAGGGAAAAGAAGATATTAACGACGAACAGCTGCGCAGCGTGGAGGCCATCCGCCGCTTGCTGTTGCAAGTGGAAGCAATTCGTGCGATCGCTTGCTTGTGGCCTGGCAACAATCCCTCCGTCGCTCACGCTGCTGCAGAGGGCACAGGCAGAACCTCCAGAGCTAGGCCTCGGTTGATGTAAGCTCTTCTCATGAGACGTACTTAGTCTAACCCCGTCGTCTGCTCCTGGCGCCCCTGTTGAGGTAAGTGGGGGCTCTTTCGGCTTGGTAAAGTCATGGGTTTCGTTTGTGCGAGCATAGCGCTACTTATCCATGTTTTTTCTTGCCGGTGGAGGTTGCTGCTGTCTGTTGTGGTGATGCTGTTGTTGCTGTTGCTGTAGCTGTTTTGCACGATGTTCTGAAAACGGAGCGTTTCTCGTGGTGGCCCGAATTCAAAGCTACGGCACCAGCGGCAGTTGAGCTGCTGAGGCATGTTTTGAGGCAAGTGGACGCATCTGTCTGTTATGATGAATCGACCTCGCTGTAGAATATCCAGGCTGCCGCTCTTTCTCTTCCAAGTGCTATGCATATGTGGCCACTCATTGACGTTGGAGAAAACGCAACATCGAACCTATTGATCTCGGAACCCGGGCGTACCGTCGTGGTGATCGACACGCTTCCGACTTACATCCCCCATCTACCGTGAATAAAGACTAAGCAAAACCAGGGTGGCAGTCGCCCAAGTCTCCAGATTGTTCGACATGTTGTCTATTTGACTGTGGGACGGTGACGTCCCCTCCATCATCTATATGCCGCTGCAGAGGATTCATGTAGTCACACCACGATGCCGACCACTGAAACTGAAACACCCCTCAAGTTCATGTCCCCGATGCCGTGGCAAAGAACGAGAAAATTGTGATATGCACTTGGTAGCCGTGTTCATGAGGGTGGGGTTGCTTACTGCCCGCCGTTATTCACCCCGTTTGCTCTTCGTCCTGCCCACATAACTCACCTGTTTTTGAAGGTTCTCGTCCAAGGCTTCAGCGGGCTTGGCTCGAGCGGAAAACACATGGAAGATTATGGGTTTTGCGGGATGACAGGCGCGTGCGGTTCTACGAAACGTGCTACGCTGAAGTGACTTTGTGTCCAATGCCTTGCGCAGGCTAGACAAAGCAACAATACTGCACAGTAGTAGCCCATGTGTGCCGAGTGTCGAAAGGTGGTTTTGCCAAGCGCGTAGACTGATCATTGCTGAGGTTTTTCTCATAAGAAACTCTGTGACGTGACTTCTATTGCATACTAGAATACGAGTGGTAACAGATGACCACACTGCGGTCGCCCCAGTGCTTCAATTTGTATCCTCTCCACGTTCGACCAATATTTTATTGGATGTGAGTTCTTGCTTGTGGCAGCCACACGAACTTTGATGTGTTGCCCCTGATCGATAATTCGCATAGTCGGCATCCACAAACACCTGCATGCTCATGCCAGTGACCACTCCCCTCTCAAATGTAATCCCCATCCAACTCGTCCTACGCACGTACCCTAAAATACCAAGTGCTGCCTTCCAGTGCACCATCTTGGGAGACGCGCAATACCGCGCTACTGCTCGTACTGCATTCGCGATGTCCGGCCTGGTTTGAGTGGCCAACCACATCAGAGATCCTACCAACTCGCGAAACGGGACATCAGCACACGCTAGCGTGTTCGCCAACTATGACACGTCGTCTACGAGATTCGCGTCGAGCTTAGTCTGGAGTATCGCTTTGCGGCGATCAGCAGCTGTCACCGATGTCCAGCGCCGACCAAGAACGAGGCGCCCGTCACGCAGAAGACGAGGACGCCCGCATCAACGAGTTGGTGGAGATGAGGGTACAACAACGACTGGCCGACATAAGGCGGCAACAAGACGAGGAGGAGCAGAGGACAGAGAACGTCCGGACCGGAAGCGAGCACGAGGCACGCCACCAGCAACAAGCGGGGCGGCCATCGGCGAACCCGGCCGTAGATGACATCGCCCGCACTCTCGCCGACGC
>CACKRE030003456.1:88545-132803 GCA_902602495.3 Ectocarpus sp. CCAP 1310/34
TATGAAAAGGATGACTTTGATATTTTGCCGGAGCATGACGATGCATACGAGCAGGGGGGCTATTCGATATACTCGTAGCATAGTATGATGGTTGAGATGTTATGTACGTACGTACGAATATTGCAGTGATGAGATGCGGAGGAACAGGAACTTTCTACATATTTTCCTTGGTTGTGAGAGGCTTTTGGTGAGGATTCAGAGAGATTCGTTGTGTGAGAAAGCATGAAGGCGTGACTCGATACCGTGATGGTTTGACGAGCACGAGCACGCCCCCGATTAATACAACACGACAACATGGCAACACGGATACAACACGTTTTTCCACACGTCTGTACGACTTTACCTACCCCTACGGCCCGTTATGGCCGAGCTGCTCTACACTCCCATCGCACACAACTGAGCCACCCGAATTATCGATCATATATCGAATAGCCCCATCTTTCTACAGAAGACTAGTGTTTAAGATGACCAGGGGGGCTGACCGTTGACTCCCTCTCGCTGACAAAGTGTGGAAAGCACCGCAAAAGGAAGGAAAATTGAGCAAAACTATGCGTGGCCCCGGCTGGTGCATCCAAGAACACCCGAAAGTGTAAAGCGAACGTCGAAATATAGGGTGGGGACAGGGGAATACCTTCGTGCGCGACCATTGCTGTTGCCTCTCGCAAGGTTTAGGGGGGATTCCGTCTTCCAGTGCGTTTTTCGCACAACGCAGTGAGTTGGACAACTGTTTTGGCCTAGATGGCGCGTGTATGCTCAGCGCATGTGAAACAACAACTGACCTCTTAAATGTCCAAGGTTGATATTTGCATTCCCTCCGTCATCCTCATTGTCTCAAGCTTGGGGCACCGGCAATATTGCGCTTAGGTGGGTAAAATCCCTTCATGTGTTTGATGAGGCCGTTCTTGTATAGAGATGATCAACACTGTCAGTAACCATCTGCACCAGCAAGTACGAGGGCGGCCAATGGTTCAGAAACAGAACATCGGAGGGGGTCCAGGCTTAAGTCTCATGGTCCCTCTTGAAGCTACCTCATTCTCCATCCGTACAAATACCTTGATGAGTTCCCCGACATATGCGTTACAAAAGCATCGACACCCGAACACCTGTCCAGCTGGTCCATGCGATGCATTGAGAATATTGCCTACCTCTAGTGATGACGTACCATTACAATGTATCGCTGGTTGGTGGCCATGTTTGCGTGGTTGCTTGTTCGTTAGTGGTCTCTCCACCGTGTGCCTTTTTCTGTCTCTTTTTTCTTGTCATTTTCGGCCTGGTCCCTTTTTGTCCTCGCTCATTTTCGTTTCATTTTCTCTTTCCTTACTGTTTCCTTTATTTTCTTCTCTTTTTCTCTCTTTTTCTGTGCCAGATGGCCTTGTCTCTGCTTGCGTTGTGCAGTACCAAGATTGAACCAAGGGGGCGTACCTTTTTCTATCCGGCCTGTGATGGTGACTCCTAGTCTCAGTTGTTACCTCGCATAGGGCGCAGAGGGAGTGGAGGACTCCAGAATATCTGACGTTGATTTCTATTGACTTGCGGACCCCTTGGGGACAGTCTATTTGAGTGTACCTTTCTAGGGTAAGTTAGCCTGCGACCACGGGAATCGACCGCGTCGAGTGTTGGATCAGTACGCACATACGACGGTACTGGGTAGAGAGATCGGAACGGTTTTTAATGTGAAGACAACAACAACAACAACAACAACAACAACAACAACAACAACAACTACTACCTAATGGGTACGTTTGCGCCAATCCTCTTCGTTCACGGCTGTTCAGATTATCTTCTCGCGATTAGACCATTTCATCGTACATCACCTGGGTATTGACCTGGGATCCCGACCGCTCGAAGGCTCGAGAATACCAATAGATCCAGAGATGATTTCTAAAAACATCTTGGCTGATCTCACCGGCGCCAAGCAGGGATGCTACGGTGCACAGGTTTGAAAAACATGCGACTGAAACGTGCGATCGATAATTCACAGAACAAAAGTCTGGCCGCCGGAGCCAGCTGCGTCGGACGATCCCGAAGTAGTCCTGGACGGGACCAAAAACACTGCTTCAAGCAAGCTCCATTCTCCGCCGCGACCTCTGTGAAGCTAGGCCACCACTCTAAAAGCATACGGCCATTCAAACGGCTCGTTAGTGATAAAACCAACACAAAGTCAGAACCGTGAGCGCCGCTCATGTAGATCAAATCTCCATCACGTTCATAGAGAAGGTCGAAAAGTTTTGAGTCACAGATGTCCTTCACGACCCGCCACGGTTCATCAAAACACGCTCCATACACCGGTTCTCCAATTGAAGTCGCACCACTGTGTTCTCGACGTGTTTAAGCTCAGACACTAGATCCTGCCGTGCGGATTAATCAAACCGAAGCAAAGGAAGGAGATGAGAGAAGCGCGGTCGAGAAAAAAGAACGGCAAACGTCAGAAAGGCCGGAATGATTCGATGCACCGGGTCGTACCCTCCTTGCATTATCCAGATATGTAGATAAAGGTTGATACCACATAACTCAGGATATCCTGGGCAGGTTTGTTTGGCCCGGTTTCCACACTTGGAGGCGCCCCATTCCTTTGCAAGACTAACAGAAATTTCCACAACTGGATGCGACCCATTCCTTGACGACATGGCCAACAACCGCAAATGTAAATAGTTGTAATGGCCTAATACCCCTGCGTTCAGTTTCGCTCAGCCCCGATAAATGTGTAGGGGGCGGAGCGACGGGCAACAAATATAGACACACAACGCGTTGACGACACCACACATTGGACCGTCTAACACCAAGGATATACCGTACTTTTGAACCTTCAGTCCAAAACGCACCTCCATGGTCTTTATCCCCGTGTCCAGTAACGCCTCGGCCTCGCTGACGTACGGAGGCGGTATCGGACCAAATGCCTCCTCCAACGCGGACTGCTGCGCACCCTCCACCCCTAGCGGCACCACGGGGGATGGTCGCACATGCCCGTACTCCGCGGAAGAGTCCATGGTGAGGTTGTTGATTCGACATGGCAATACCTCCAGACTGCGTAAGGGCAATGCACGAGGGGAGAGGGCAGAAACATGATGGGAGACTGCCATAATATGAGGTGTTTCGCGAGCACAAGTCCAAGGCGAGGTTGATCCGGCCAGAGTACGCTCCCAGGCTGGGAGATCTGATAGCAGAGGGAAAGGATAAGGAATTGGCTCCTACCATGTAGCACTTGCATGTGTTCAGAAGTTGATTCTGGGAGAAGATCAGAATACCAAACAGGGTCTAACCCTGAGGCATGTTCAGAACTCCGGGGGAAACTTATCATAACTCGCTGGCTTACCGGCCGGCACCCTGTGGCCCTCCAATCCCACCCTGCGCCGTGAGGCACTGGTACTGAAAGCTCTGGGTGGGCGCACCGTCCCTCAATCTAAGACACGCCACAAACAGCACAGGGAGCTGTCCCGAAGCGGACGATGACGCTACCATGCCGCGGAACACCTTTGGGCCAAAAGGGATGAAGGAGACAGAGAATGGTGCAGTGAGATGCAGTGACGCCAGTATCTACCGCGTGCTTTCAAGCAGACAACGAGGGCAAACCAAAACCTCGCCTCATTGTCTCTCAACATCAAAAACACGAGCGCTCCCGTTGACCCTTCCCCAATGCCCCAGCTAATCTTGCCGGTTTCACAAGGCCTGAATTGCCCACGTTCCACACAGACAGAGCAGCGAACGGATACGATACCGCGGGAGCGGCGGCGCGGGATCCCCGCAACAGTTTCCGGGAAACCCCGAGGTGCACCCGTTCAGATTTATCGAGACACGTGCTTCTGTGCCACCACACATGCTGATGAACACACACTTCCATCCTCAGCCCCACCCCCTCCCACCCCACCTCGCCTCGTTGGCTTAACGCTGTCGTCGCCACATCATCTAGGGTCTTGACTGTATAACCACCATATCATGGAGATGGTCGCACCTCGATTTCTCGGAGTGACGGGCGGGTAGAACCCCCCTTGCGTACGACAAAGTAGCCCGCCAATCGCTGGGAGTAGCACGACCGGCCCAGAGCGAAGGTAACGAGACGTACAAATAGCATAGGGGCAGCGACAGGTGAAAGATGAAAACAAAACTATAGTACACAACGCGTGTGCATCGAACAACAGCATGCGTGCCATGAGCATTGCCACAAGCAAAAGTTTAAAGTGCTCTTGCCGCGGGCGTTAAGCTTTTCATCAGCATAAATCACGAACATCACCTTGTTCGGAAGTTGCACACCGGTATGTCCCTTGTACCTGGACGCTACCCAACGAACAAGAAGGCCGGCATGAGCATACATCATCCTGCATTATCATCCTGTGTCAACATATGAACAACGTCAAACGCTAGGGACTTCGGGTGGCGGTGCTAACTTCTGCTTGCATGCTGGTGGGCGTGTGCACGATGAGCGCACCATCCAATACAACTTATTTCGGTCGTTGCTGACGTGAAGTGGCAATTTTCAAGCGTCCGCCCACAGACCACTTGGTTTTTTTCTAACTGAAGTGGGTATTCACCCAACAAAATGCATACCACTCGAAAGCTACGGATCACGGCTTGCGAATGAACCTACTTCTAGGGTTCACAGACACCTCGGTGACGAGTTAGGTTCCAATGTACCGTTTTCGTGAAAATGCGGCGGAACTAGGAAATTACGACTTGCCGAAGCCCCCACCACCTCTGTGAAAAAAAAAAAAGTCAATTTTCGGGATCCTCGCAAAAACTGATTCGATTTTATCTCGTTCTGAACCCTGTCTTGCCTGGCTCCACGGAGAAAAAAACCAAGTTGCGATATTCCGGGGCACTTCAAAGTCAATTTGACTTGAAAACGGGAAAAGCTCTATCTTGACCACAAATGCATCAATCCGGAAAAGGAAAAAAATGGCGTGGGCAGCGTGCCCACCCGGATCAGTTCGGGTGCTTTAATAGATCTACTTCCTCTGTCACATAAGTAAAGTCCGTTATGATTACACGGCCATTTAGCCGTGTCCGATGTCTTAGGCGATACTTTTTTTGAAATCTTGAGCGTTTTGGGGTTGAAACCCATACTTCTTTTTTTTTCTTGCGCACTACCCTGCATGCACTAGCGGCTTACAAAAAAGTAGTCAGGCCAAAAAAGGCCGTATTTTGCCCCTTTCCATGAGGGTGGGGGTGCTGTCAGTTCGGGTGCTTTAATAGATCTACATAGTTTGTGTTTTCTCGGTGCGATCTAACACCAAAACCGCATGTCTTTTGGCTTAGAGGGCATCCTTCGCTGCCTCGTCTCGCAGGTCAAGGGATCCAATCCCAGCCGATGTACTTTTTTTCCCCTTTACGTTTTTCGCCACGCTAGTTTTGTGGGCGCTGTCGCGGGCGTCTCTGCGGTGTTTTCTTCTTTCAACCGGTGCACTACATGAAAAGTTGTGGAGGGACAACCAAAATCGGACGCGTGAAAATTACCACTTTGTTGTTTCATCCACACTTTAATCGGGTCCAATTTGGTGCTAAATCGTACGCTTCACCGCGTCGGATGGAAATGGCCAAATAGTCCACGCATGTGTGCATACCTGCCCTTGAGGAATGAGCCCAGCCAGTCGCCCCTCGTCGATCGCCCCGAACTCGTCGTAAAAGCCACACCGTGCGGGTGAACGTACGTAACCTGACAGCGCTGTTCTTCCCACAAGGGGAAACAAGTGTTTCGGGAGGGAAACGCCCGGCCGCAACAGTAGGCACAACAGCGACAAAGGGGTTGAAAGGAGGCACGCATCGCGAGCGGAAAGCCAGCAACAGCAGCAGGACAATGAGAACCAAGGATGGAAAAAAAAACAACGGGAACAGTAACACAATCATAGCATCGCTGCAAACACCCGATGGAGACGGTGGGCAATCTCGGGCCGGCAGGGCCCGTGCAATAATCTGCTGCCTCCCCGTGTGGCGATGGAACAGAATCTCGACAAGTGCTTGACGTTCTTCCAAAGTAAAAGCATGCAAAACAGTGGCTTCATAAGGGACCGATATTTATAACACGTACGATAGAGGCTCCATAATCACCACCACAAGTCCATGTTACAATGTGCTGCCTTCACCACGCCTGTGCTGTCTTCACAACGCCTGTGCTGTCTTCACGCTTGTGCTGTCTTCACAACGCTGGTCACCGCGTTCTCAGAAGGATCAACTACCGCTGCACGCAAAAAAGTCTGGGACTCACCGGCCTCCCGATGAGTTGTCGCGCGCCGCTCGTGGTCGTCTTCGGTTTCAGTACCCTGCCGACGGTTTACGCTTCCGAACAGGAGGCCATCTGTGTAGCGTGTGCCCTATTTGTCCCACACAATAACGGTACGGAAGCAGTGCGAAACGCGGGATCAAAAGTTGAGGAGACTTTCCGACATAGGAATCAAAGGCTCGCGAATTGACTTCAGAGGGTTTGCGACGACGAAGTTTTACCTGCGCGAAGCTCCCAGCAAATGCCTAAGCCCCCTGATATGCACCGTTCTCTCTTCCCCTCTCCCCCTTGGTGGTGCTCAAAGTTACACTGCCTCACCCACAAGACCGCATTTTTGAAATGCTGCGGGGCTGGCTCCTGCGGGCAAAATAGGATTTCAAACGCCACCGGTACGTGTGAAGCACTACGCACAGGCGCTATATGCCACCGCCGGAGTACAATGGTTCGGCAGGGGGGGGGGCACCTAAGATTCCTGTCAATAATAATATTGGATCGGAACATTTCTTCGTGCTTCCAAAGCAACACCTCTGACCCCCAGAATACCCAGAGCTACTTGATTCCCTTCAAGGCTGTAATTGAGGGTATCAACTCGGTCGGGTCATCGACCAGGGAATGCTTGGAGCGAAGTGAGAGAGCGTCGACGAGTCTTGCTGTCATGGACCTCGGTCGTCCACACCAGCGTTTCAAGCAGCGGACAGGACAGTTGCAACAACCTCCAACAAGACAGGGAATGCGTGCGCTTTTGAAGACTTAGTCGAATCCCGTTCCTACGGCGTTAACTACAAACGTCGGTGCACACAAAGCGCAACAGCAGCAGGGTAGGTGTAAAGTCAGAGGCTGCAGTGTATACCTGAAGCACATCCGCGAGCAAATGTGAGCAACACAGAGAGCAACATAGGGAGCAGTGTAGGTGAAGGCGAGTCTCTCAATTTCGCTAGATTTACAACTGCTTCGTTCGAAGATTGCCTCGGGCCTGGCCAATATCAGTTTGTGCGTACAGCTCCTTCACTACGGCCTCCCGGGGTCAAGGCCTGTTCTAACGTTAAAATTTTGCGCCTATATTGAGGCCTTGCAAAAATCAAGTGTCGGGGGGGTGCTGGGGCCAAACACGTTGATTGGGCAACAGGAAAACGCACGATGAGGCTTTCCATGCCCGGAAACGCGAGGCTTTGATATTGGGTGCAGCAAAAAACAATTGCAAAATGATTTACTTTTGCTGGATCGAAGTATCCGAGTTGCACTGCGCCCCTTTTGCACCCCCCGTGATGAGCTGAACTCGGGCTGGTGTAACCCCTGACGGGACTGCATTTGGCACACTGACAGTGCGGCACCCACACGCATCGCTCACTGCCCGCTGCTGGGAAAAGCTGCGTTGCAATGAGTCTGTGAGCGTGCCAACTTGACGCGCTGGTTGGGTTGCTGTGGTGGTTGCTTTCCAATATGTGCGATTTCAAAAGTCAACGGCCGGTTGTGTGCAGCGAGACAGTCCAAACAACAGTTGTTAGAGCAAGCCTGAGGATGCAGCTTGGACCGCTGACACCGCCTGCTGATGCTTAGCGTCGTTTTGTATTGCACTGATAGTAGAAGTATATTTTCACAGCTCCCGTGTGGTGCACATGGGTTATCGCTCTACCTGGTTGGGTCACCACGTCACCTCGCGGCAGCGATTCCGCCGCATTTGGGTGTTGCTAAACTTTGGTGTTGCAAAAATGCGTTGAAACGGCCCAAGCCCTTTTGGCCAACAACCCAAATTGGGACATTCGTTTTAGTGTACCAGGTACTCATTTCTGATGACAAAAAAAACGTCAACAGAGGCCCTTAGCGATCGAAGAACACAAGGGAAGGATGCGGAATAACAAGCGCGGATATTTTATTCTCTACTGCATCGTGCTCAATAGATTTCTGCCAGTGAGTGGGCCAGACATTTACCCCTCGCCAAACGTGCGGTGGCAGCGAGAGCTTGTTGATGGTGCTATCCCAGCGCATGTAGTTGAGGTTACTGCAGTACAGAACCGCTTGACTGCCTGCCGCTGGTGTCTGCTGTAGGATTTCAAAACCCACCTTTCTTGGTTCGGAACCGGCATATGGTGAAGCTGCTTCGTTCAGCAACGATGCCAGAAGTGATCCCGACAACGCTACCCCATCGAGGCTATACATTCTTTCTCTGTGTCCCGTCCCTGCGGCAGCCTTCGCGACGCGCAAAGTCGAAGTGAACTCATTCTTTGCAGCGCGGGCAAACTGGGGGGCACGCGGGAAAAAACGTGGTATATGCCTTACACGAAAGACCGAGACATTTCGGGGCCCCTTCACCGCACTGACAAGACACGGTCCACCGCAGCAGACCTCTTTCGAGTTGCACGCGAGACAGCTGCACGAACAGCTTCCATTCAAGGGAGAATATGGCTGGGCTCGTGGGAGAGATGGATGACCTTAAGGTGGGTCGCGCGCTACTGGAAAAGAGCAGTTCTATAGAGCGGATGATCCGCTACTGACAATCATTTGGGCCGCCGTCTGAAAAAACACAGGCTTGTAGGTAATGGCTTGCAGCTACCTCCATGTGTGTTAACCCACCTTCCCTCCAGAAGGTAGCGTAAGTTGCGAGATACGCAGCTTCAACGATGCTGGTCTTAGTAGCCTCTTTCAGAAACAAGACTGTTTTCGTTAGGCTTTGGCCTGCTTTTCGGGTGCCGCCTATGCACAGCCCTTTGTGCAGCCTACACTGCCGTACTTGCCTACGAGCGGGAAAACTGAACAAAAACAACGGCGCAGGTCGATGCGCCACCTGCCCAAGAAGTAGAGAACGGTGAAGAGGACGCCGAGGAGGAGGCGGGCGCAGTAGCCGATGAGGAAGGAGCCAGCAGCAGCAAGAAGAAGAAGAAGAAGAAAAAGAAGAAAAAGACAGCTTCCGCAGCAGGCGAAGCACCTGCAGCAGCGCCGATCGGTACGGGTACACGTACAGCAGTAGTGTGGAGCCAGCAGCAGCTCACCGCCTATTGTAGACTTTGGTATACCACATGAAATGTTGATGTTGTTACGATTAATTGTCATTTTTTGCTTGTGGGTCTTGCGTGTCGAGGATACGCGAATTCGTGACAGAACGGCGTGCCTTGAGTCTCTCGCAACAATTTCGGTCAAGGAGTCTACCCGCCATGTCTTCACAGGGTGGGGCCCGAGGCAACAACATCAATAGTTTGCTTGCATGTGACTTCTGGGGGGAGTCTGCAGGATTCTTAGGTACACACGGTAGCATTGGAGTGTGCCCGTCGATCCCCAAGATAAACAAACAAACAGGAAAACCTGAAGAAAACACGGAACGATGTAAGAAACGCGTCCATTTTTTTCCGCTCATCCTTGTCGTGATGTCATCGCAAAAAAAGTTTCCTGCTGCTGACACACACTGGTCGCCCCGGTGGTCTAGTGGGTAGCCTCGCAGCCTACTAAGGGCCAGGTCATGGGTTCGAGTCCCGGCAGAGCGAGTTTTTTTCTCACTAAATAAATCCTGGTCTAGGATGAAAGCGACGCGCTGCAAAGCTCGTTTGTTAGTAAACCATAATCGACTTCGTAAGTCGCGAGGGAAGGGATTGCTATACCCTTCTCGCGATAAAAATACCTCAGGCATGAACCGCAGGAGGGTGTCCAACCCCCCCCCTCCTATGTGGCCCCGGTTGGGTCGTCTAGCTAGTAGATGTGGAGGAGAGGGGCCAGAGGGGCAGACGAGTGTGTATGCCACAATCCACGAAATATGAACCAAGTTTGGAAGTACGGAGGTGTTTCCTCATTTGATGCTGTTGAAACCCGTTGACCGGTTCTAAAAAAAAGACGATTCATGCCAAGTATGATGTGTTGTAAATAACGCCTCCTTGCTGGACATCGGTCATTGTTTTTCCTGCCTGGTGTCCATCCCTAGTTTGAACCTGTACTGCGTCCATTTTCACGAGGGAGTTTCTGAACAGAACATAAAGGCAGTCGTGGTGGAGGAACATGGACCAACTACAGGTGAAGTTGTGTCGAGACCACTAGAAGAAGCCTCAGAGATGCCGTGATTTCCACACGTTTCACGGCGTCGTTTGCACCGTATGTCGAATTAACCGCACGTAACAGGTGAAGCCAATGGTGACGTCGAGGGAGTAGATGGCGAAGAGGGAGAAACCGACGCGGCTGTCGATGCGGGGGAGGCCTGTGCGGGAGCAGCAAAGAAGAAGAAGAAGAAAAAAAAGAAAGGGAGCGCGGGAGTGCCGACTTGTCCGGGGGGCACCGGGAGCAAGGTCGCGCCCGCGAGGGGTGTGACTGGGTTCACGGACAGCTATGTCAGGTGTGCCGCAGATGCACGCGCGGTTTGGACGATTGTAGCGCCCCATATGGTGCGCCGTATTTGCAGCGTCTAGGCCACATCAAGTTTACCACCCGACTCGATAAAGTTGCTCTCTTAAGTGAGCGGGTCGACTGTTGCAACCACTCATTTGTATGCGTACGTCCTATTTCCATCTGTGTGCAATGTGCATGGCTGTTCACTCTGGGCTTCATTAACAACATGTCACCCACACTTACCACATACTAATTCTGCGGAACCAGTACGGAGGGCTGCTTTCACTTCGAGGCAATGTTGCAGTTGGCACAGGCGCTAATGAAGTTGGCAGCATTCATGATCAAGTACCCCTTCCGTATACAGCTCTTGAAAATGTAACATCAGTCTTGCTTCCTCTACCTCCATATTCGGTCCCACTTCGACTTCATAGGCACGGGCAAACAGAGCCTCCGACCATCCCCGTTGAAGACCTTTTCGAGGAGGGATCTTTCCCGGAGGGGGAGATTTTGGAGCATCCCCGGGACTTCAACTCATTCCGGGTAAGATAGCCGCGCGCGGGGCGACTGATGAAAACGTGTAGAATGTTGTATGAGGCTCCTGGCCAACGACGACTTTGTGATGTAGGAGCTCCCATGCCTGATTGTGTGAAACTCGTGGAGTGCTCCACATGAGAGGTATCTGGTCACGAACAACACCGTCGTCCGAACTCTATCGGTGTTTCGCGATGGCAGATAACGAGCGAGGAGAAGCGAGCTGAGGAGCGCCTTCAGTACGCGGGGCTGTATGACAAGGCGCGCAAGGCGGCCGAGGTGCACAGGCAGGTCAGGCGCTACGCACAGAGCTACATCAAGCCGGGGATCAAGCTCATCGACATGTGCACCATGCTCGAGGAGAAGGTACAATTGTTTGAGATTGGGCTGGGCAAGGGTTACCCTTGCGCGTGCCTGGGTGTGCCGCGCCAAATACTATCGTAGAAGACATCTAGTAGTCACGCCCTTATTGGATTATCCTATTGTGATCTAGCCGTGAGGTGCTGCACCTGTTGCCCAGCTCGTGGACGTGTGCAACGCCATGTCCGAATGCCGGGGACAAGCGCATGTACGAGCCGTGAGGGGAAAGAGTGGCGGTTGAAACGGTATGTCCCCGTGTTCCGTTTTTGTGCTTTGCCGCAGAACCGGGAGCTGGTCCGAGAGAACGGGCTCGATGCAGGCATCGCCTTCCCGACGGGCTGCTCGCTCAACCACGTCGCGGCGCACTACACACCAAACAACGGCGACGATACCGTACTCAAGGTGTGTGCGCAGAGCAGGTTCCCGGGCGGTCCGTTTGGGCCACCGCTTTGGCGAGAGTGCTGTGCGTTTGTTGCTGCGAACCCGGGGAGCAATAGGCATCTACGCGCGACGTGCAGTGGCGCCCGAAACGTTATGTTCCCTCGATTGGTCACTCCACTGCTGTATTCACAACAACATCATTCACGATTTGGCGCTACGTCTACTCTTGCTCACGCGTGCGCGTTCGTGTGGTACGGTCAGCACGGGGACGTGATGAAGGTGGACTTCGGCACACACGTAGAGGGCCGCATCATTGACTGTGCTTGGACTGTAAGCTTCGACCCCCAGTTCGACCCCCTCCTTGAGGCCGCCCGGGAAGCCACAAACGCCGGCATCAGGAACGCTGGCATCGACGTGCCTCTCAACGAGGTAAGATATCCTTGTATCGCTCTCCAAGGTGGAAGTTAGTGCCACGACGTGCGGGGGGGGGTGTGCTCATAGTCGTGCATGCCGAAGTCGGTAGACCATTGACCTCGCATCCCTACAAAGCCGGGACGGAGCACGCCGGGTTCTCACCGGACCAGGCTCTCACATCACCAAGCGCGAAGCGCCGTGAGATATTCGGCGAGTCGCATGAAGGGTGCGCTGCATCCTGCTAAGGGTGTTCGGCATCTTGTGCTTACTTCCTTGCGTACGGATGACAGCTGCGTATGAATTAATTTATTTTCTGGTGCTTTCACTTCCAGAGACAGTTGTAAGCACTGTGTAACTGCCTCGAGGGTGCTTGACCATTTCAACACAACGTGGTGCGATCATCCCCCTTGCGCGGAGTGAGGGTTCACCCCGCACAACATGATCTACTCAACCATCATTATGGTTACCGCCCAAAAAAAATAAACGGAGGAAAAAAAAAAAAACGGTAACCTGGTTGCCGAGTTCACGAAGTGAATTGGCTTGTTTTACAACGTCTTTGCCAAGCGACGAAAACCCAATCCCGATGGGAAACACCGGGGGGGGCGGCTTGTTTTACAACGTCGTTGCCAAGCGACGAAAACCCAACCCCGATGGCAAACACCGGGAGGGGGGGGACGTGGACGGGGGGGGGTAGCATTGGCGTTGAGCATGCGTCGAGGCGTTGGTCGACTCTCTGCGGCACCATGGAGGTACACTGCTTGCCACCGCCTGGAACTCGTGTTTTTGTTCTCTGAAGGCAATGTTTATGTTGTCCGTTGTCTACGAGTCGTGGTCTTGTGGGTGGTTTGAGTCTTTGGTGATTTGCCATTCCCTCATCGTTCTTCTACAAGGAACGTATCGACATGTTGCGGAGCTGACAATCGTGCCGCCACAGCAGCCATCCAAGCAGCGCAGAATAGTTCAAGACCGGCTTCAACGTCACCACGCTTGCGTGGCCAAGGGCGGCATCCGGGGCCTGCTGATACTGCTGTATTGGAGTAGAAGTTGCTCCACATGACTCTTGCCATACTGTTTCTCTTGGTTGCGTCTCACGCAAGGTCGGAGCGGCCATCCAGGAAGTAATGGAGAGCTACGAGGTAGAGATCAACGGCACCACCTACCCGGTCAAGAGCGTGCGCAACCTCAACGGCCACAGCATCGGTCCGTACGAGATCCACGCCGGGAAGAACGTTCCGATCGTTAAGGGCGGCGACGCCACGCGCATGGAGGAGGGGGAATTCTTCGCCATCGAGACTTTCGGGAGCACCGGGCGCGGTCACGTCGTGGAGGTGTGTTGCCTGCGCGAGCGGTGTGGTTGCGATAGTCGAGCTTGACCAGATTCTTACGAACGCGGGTGAACATCGAGGAAAGTTAGGGCGTTGGGGCCGACTTGTTATTCGGCAAGGGTCATATTGTACTAGTTCGTAGTACAAGCGACCTTGAGTATGAATTCACCCCGGAGGGCTTCCCTGGGTATGGAATATGGATCGCAGCCAAGCGGGGGAAAGGGGCAAGACATGCCCTGCTCCGTATGCGTGTGTAGGGAGCTTCGCGTGTCGAAAGCCACTTTCTAGCGCGTTCCTGAGCATTTTGCGATGGTGTTCTCCGAGAGCATTTTGGCAGCAATTTGCCGCAGGAAATGGCTGGGTGTGTGAGCCGAGGAGATAAAAGAGTGTAAACATGTTTGTCCCGTGTTTCGTGGTGAACAGTTCGTTTTCAACAACCTTCGTCTGTTTGGCTTCGAAGCGAACATGTGTTCAAGGGAAGGGGCTCCAAGTAGAGACCAGGAAGATTTGCGATTCGAAGACAGGAACCACACAACGACGGCGACAGCTTCAAACTTGACACCCTGCGTCCCGCGTTGACTGCCGCTCGCTGCCCCCGTGTCCACATGCTGATGGCCGTCCGTGGGGAGCAGGATTTGGAGTGCTCCCACTACATGAAGGACATGAACGCACCCCGAGTACCTCTCCGCCTGCCCAAGGCGAGGCAGCTCTTGTCGCACATCAACAAGACCTTCGGCACGCTCGCCTTCTGCCGGCGCTGGCTGGAGAGGCCCGACGGAGGGTCGGCGACGATCAANGGGGGGGGGGGGGGGGGGGGGGGGGGGGGGGGGGCGATGGTCATTAGCTGTTGTTTCGGTTGCGTTTTCGGATCGATGTGGGTATTGTTGCAACCTGGGCGTCAATTGCGTTGGTATGGTGGCATGGGGAGTTTCACTCTCAAAGCTTAAGTTCTGCGACGAGAGCAACAGAAGGACGCGGACGGTGGGCAGACGGCGCCGTTTTGACATGCTCGCGCTCGGACTCGCAAACTAATGTACGTGGGTGTAGTGACGAGGCTACTGCCTGCCATCATTTGTTGTGGTTTCTGAAGGTTTATCAAACCCTAAATACGTCCCTGCGTCCGTTTTCGGCTGGTCCTCCCCGACAGGAAAAGTACGTGGGGGCGCTCAAGCAACTCTGTGACTCGGGGCTTGTGAACGCTTACCCGCCGTTGTGCGACGTTCGGGGCTCGTACGTCGCCCAGTACGAGCACACCATCCTCATGCGACCCACATGCGTGGAGGTTTTGTCTCGCGGCGACGACTTCTAGTGTGGTTGCGTACGGGCGAAAATGGTCTTGTCTTCGTCCACACTACATGGTGGGATGCCATGTAGTGGACGGACGGCGAAGGTGTAAGTGTCCCGACATGTAGTCCGATTGTGCTATGTTGTTAGAAAGACGTTGAGTGTGCGCTTTTATCAGCTGCGCAACCCAGCGTTGGGCTTCCAAGGAGCAATGGCTCGAATCGGAAGACCATTCGTCCTTTCCCTATTTTCATTGGTGATGTCGGGGAGCATGCGGTTCAGGATTTTGGTGGGGGAGCATTCATTGAGGACTGCTAAGCGCGACGACACCCGCCACATCCCTATTGGTCAACTGTGGTCGTCATAGAACAAAAGTTGGAATGCCATGGTTCGTCGTCAGGGTTGTCGCAGAAACGAGCGCGTGAACAGCGTGTGGTGTTTCCCTGCGTCTTGCTGCCCCCACTTCAGCGGGTACGTCTCACGCTGGAGCGGTAGGTTTGTGGGTGGATCGTGTGCGTTCCAATTTTGGGACGCCAAACGATTGGAATGAAGAGGTAGAAGATGGCTGATGGGTGGTTTCCTGTGAAGGGTTCCTGTACCCAAATGTAAACAGGTGTGTATCCCCCGCGGTGTCATTGCGCAATGGTGCACAGGTTTTGACTGCGTGAAGGTTCTTATTTTGTTTTCCGACGCGATTCTGGGATACGATTGAGCCGTCCGGCAGGTTCAGAGGCGCCAATAACACAGGAAACCCGGCAGTGAAAACACGGGGGAACGCACAATATGCGCACAAGAATAGCACACATCTCGGTGCATCACCCTCCCCTCGATGTCTTTGGCATGTTGCAGTTTTGATCCGATCGCTGATCGAAACAAAATCCAGTACCGATGACGCCAATGTCTTGAAATCAAGCGGACGAACTCTAGATGCCGGCCCTTAGAGCGGAACATGTGTGCAAATCGCTGTCACATCGGATGCAGCAATGAGATGAATTCCGTCCCACTCCCCTAATCCAAAACATGATGTTGCACCCCCGTTCCGCGCGTTGGGTCTCAAGCGGGACTATGCGCAAGCACGGCGCAAGTAACGCAACAAGATGTCTGCTTCCAGCCCATGCTCCTTGGAAGCCCAACGCTGGGTTGCGCAGCTGATAAAAGCGCACTCTTCCAAGCAAAATAACCGCACAACCAGACTACATGTCGGGACACCTACCGCAGTGTTTCCTTCGCCGTCCGTTGACTACATGCCATCCCACCATGTAGTCTGACGAAGACAACACCAGTTTCACCCATACGCAACCACGCTAAAAGTCGTCGCCGCGAGACAACACCTCCACGCATGTGGGTCGCATGAGGATGGTGTGCTCGTACTGGGCGACGTACGAGCCCCGAACGTCGCACAACGGCGGTAAAGCGCTCACAAGCCCCGAATCACAGAGTTGCTTGAGCGCCCCCACGTACTTTTCCTGTCGGGGAGGACCAACCGAAAACGGACGTGGGGACATGTTCAAGATTCGTTCAACGTTGAGGAACATCAACACAGTGCGCACTCGACATCGCAGTACTATGTTCTGCGCGTCCCAGCGCATGTTCAGCTTGGCGCCGTCTGCTCGCCGTCAGCGTTCATGTGTCAAAATCTCTCCTCTCACTCTGCTCGCAGAACTTATGCATTGCGAGTGAAATACCCCCCTCATCATACCAACGCAATAGTCGATGTAGACTAAACGCCTACAGTAGGCTGCAAAAATACCCACATCGATCCGAAAACGAAATCAAAACAACCAATCACCATCGACCCCCCCGCCCCAGGGAGGTACAATCCACCCGTTCGTACCTGCTTTCCAGAAACACCGTTGATCGTCGCCGACCCTCCGTCGGGCCTCTCCAGCCAGCGCCGGCAGAAGGCGAGCGTGCCGAAGGTTTTGTTGATGTGCGACAAGAGCTGCCTCGCCTTGGGCAGGCGCAGGGGTACCCGGGGTGCGTTGATGTCGTTCATGTAGTGGGAGCACTCCAAGTCCTGCTCCAAATGGACAGCCATCAAAGCGCGAACACGGGGGGAGCGAGCGGCAGCCGACGCAGGACGCAGGGTGTCAAGTTTGAAGCTGTCGCCGTCGTTGTGTGGTTCCTGTCTTCGAATCGCAAATCTTCCTGATCTCTACTTCGAGCCCCCTCCCTTAAACACATGTTACCTTTCAAGGCAAACAGACGAATGAATAGTGGGGCCACGAGCTCTGAACCATAGAGAATCCGAAGAAGAACGAATGGTTTAAGAGCTTCTAGTTCGAGGTTCACCATCTTGGCTCGTACAATGCACATACCCTGCCATTTAGATCCATGTAGTTCTCGTAACAATTCACCGCCATAAATTATTTTGGAAATACCAACGTAAGTGGATCAGGAACGCGCAAGGCAGTGGGTTTCAACACGCGAAGCTCCGTACACACGCATACGGTGTAGGAAATGTCTTGCCACGTTCCTCCGCTTGAGGCTGCTATCCGTGTTCCACACCCAAGGTAGCCTTCCGGAGCGCGTAAACAAGTTACAACGGGCGCGGTTTCGCAGCTGACATGTTCTTACTTGCCACACTGGAATACGGCGTGTCCCTCGAGGCTCGCACGCGGCCCAGATGATACCCATGTGGGTATTAGATAAAGTTACACCATTAAACAAGTCAGCGGTGAGTAGTCCAGCCGAATGGTGTAACTTTATCTAATAAAGTATATGCTCAGAGGTCATTTGCACCCGCCTGGATCACTTGGGTTTATGGCTTAATCACTGGGACTGAGAGTAGAGGTCTCCGGGGACGGACCCCTCGCCAAACGCTGATAGTTCTAGGTGCACTTTTTTGCAAAGTAAAGTGATCCAGGCGGTATATGAACTCGTGCGGGTATCCTTTACTAGAAAGGCTTACCACCCATTAGACTCCTCAGTCAGCGCTGACTTTGTGATGAACTTGCAGTGAAGGAAGTGTTTTGGGGTCGATTCGTATTCTGTAGCGGAGAGGAAAGAGAGAGACGAGATCCGACAAGAGAAAGACATAGTCTGATGAAGGTGGTAAGGGTGTTGGAGTTGTGTTTGGATTTGTCTTGGTTGTGGAGGAGTTTTAGTTGTGTTCGGATTTTTCTTGGTTGTTTTGGAGGAGTTTTGGTAGTGTTTGATTTTTCTTGATTGTTTTGGAGGAGTTTTGCCAGTGTTGGATTCTATTTTGTTTTGAAGAAGTTTGGGATATGTTGAAATTTTTCTTGTGATTGACTTTGAGGGTTCTTGAATATTTATTTCAGGGCGGATATAGGATTTGGTTGCATTGAGAATTTTCTTGTTTGTTTTGGAGAGATGGTAAAGAGGAATTTGGTTATTGCCGAAGCATGACGATGCATACGAGCAGGGGGGCTACTAGATATATTGGTGGTACTCGTAGCATGGTATGACGGGTAAGATTTTCAGTGCGTACGTACGGAAATTGCAGTGATGAGATGCGGAGGAATCAGAACTTTCTGGGTAGTTTCCTTGGAAGTGGGAAGAGATTGATGGAGGTTAAGAGAGATCCGTTTGGTAGTTTGAGCGTGATGAGCGTGACGCGTGCTTGATGCCGTGACAGATTTATGAGCGCGAGCACGCCCCCGAAGAATAAAACACGTTTTTCTATACGTCCCTCCCCTACCACGGCCCGTCATGGCCCAGCTGCTCTGCACTCCCAACACACAGAACTGAGCCACCCAAATTGTCGATCAGCGGGCAGTAACATACGTCCTCAAGTCGAGAACCTACGTCATGAGATTTCGTAACCTGCCTGTGCCCAAAAGTGGTGGAGAGTTGCCTTCGCTGTAATCAACCTGTCTACACCACAGCTTTTATCTTCAGCTGTAGTCCTTACAAGCCCTAACAATTAACAAGTTCGCCCCAAAGTGCTCACGTTCCTCGATTTTCAAACGCGTTGTTATGAATCTGGCCAACGCTTGAAGATCGCCAGCACACGACAGCACCCCGCGAGCGAAACACACCTCCACAACGTGACCGCGCCCAGTGCTCCCGAAAGTCTCAATGGCGAAGAACTCCCCCTCCTCCATGCGGGTGGAGTCGCCGCCCTTAACGATAGGAACAATTTTCCCGGCGTGGATGTCGTACGCGCCGATGTTGTGGCCGTTGAGGTTGCGCACGCTCTTGACCGGGTAGGTGGTGCCGTTGATCTCTACCTCGTAGCTCTCCATTACTTCCTGGATGGCCGCTCCGACCTTGCGTAAGCCGCAAACAGAAACATATTGACGAACGTCATATGGAGAGAGTCCTACGACTATCAGTTGCAGATGACACTTTCTGGCCACGAACGCGTGGCGCCCTTTAAGCCCCTCTTGACTCATCCTGCATTGCTTGGCTGGCAGCCGCTCCGACACGGTAGTCAGCTCGGTAAAATGTCGACACGTTCTTGCTGCATATCGATGACGGTTTGGCACTTCACCGAAGACTCAAAACGCTTAAGACCACGACTCGCAGATAGTGGACAACACTACCTTACGAAAACAACAACAAGAAGCCCAGAAAATGGCCAGTCACGTACCTCCACGGTGCCACAGAAAGTCGACCAAAACCTCGACGCATGCTCAACGCCAATGATTCTTCCCCCCCCGAAGGTGTGGTAACAATTTTGAGCTCGCAACGGGATCAAGGATATCTTACCTCGTTGAGAGGCACGTCGATGCCAGCGTTCCTGATGCCGGCGTTTGTGGCTTCCCGGGCGGCCTCAAGGAGGGGGTCGAACTGGGGGTCGAAGCTTACAGTCCAAGCACAGTCAATGATGCGGCCCTCTACGTGTGTGCCGAAGTCCACCTTCATCACGTCCCCGTGCTGACCGTACCACACGAACGCGCACGCGTGAGCAAGAGTAGACGTAGCGCCAAATCGTGAATAATGTTGTGAATACAGCAGTGGAGTGACCAATCGAGGGAACATATCGTTTCGGGCGCCACTGCACGTCGCGCGTAGATGCCTATTGCTCCCCGGGTTTGCAGCAACAAACGCACAGCACTCTCGCCAAAGCGGTGGCCCAAACGGACCGCCCGGGAACCTGCTCTGCGCACACACCTTGAGTACGGTATCGTCGCCGTTGTTTGGTGTGTAGTGCGCCGCGACGTGGTTGAGCGAGCAGCCCGTCGGGAAGGCGATGCCTGCATCGAGCCCGTTCTCTCGGACCAGCTCCCGGTTCTGCGGCAAAGCACAAAAACGGAACACGGGGACATACCGTTTCAACCGCCACTCTTTCCCCTCACGGCTCGTACATGCGCTTGTCCCCGGCATTCGGACATGGCGTTGCACACGTCCACGAGCTGGGCAACAGGTGCAGCACCTCACGGCTAGATCACAATAGGATAATCCAATAAGGGCGTGACTACTAGATGTCTTCTACGATAGTATTTGGCGCGGCACACCCAGGCACGCGCAAGGGTAACCCTTGCCCAGCCCAATCTCAAACAATTGTACCTTCTCCTCGAGCATGGTGCACATGTCGATGAGCTTGATCCCCGGCTTGATGTAGCTCTGTGCGTAGCGCCTGACCTGCCTGTGCACCTCGGCCGCCTTGCGCGCCTTGTCATACAGCCCCGCGTACTGAAGGCGCTCCTCAGCTCGCTTCTCCTCGCTCGTTATCTGCCATCGCGAAACACCGATAGAGTTCGGACGACGGTGTTGTTCGTGACCAGATACCTCTCATGTGGAGCACTCCACGAGTTTCACACAATCAGGCATGGAAGCTCCTACATCACAAAGTCGTCGTTGGCCAGAAGCCCCCTACAACATTCTACACGTTTTCATCAGTCGCCCCGCGCGCGGCTATCTTACCCGGAATGAGTTGAAGTCCCGGGGATGCTCCAAAATCTCCCCCTCCGGAAAAGATCCCTCCTCGAAGAGGTCTTCAACGGGGATGGTCGGTGGCTCCGTCTGCCCGTGCCTATTAAGGCAAAGTGGGACCGGAAATTTAGGTAGAGAGGGGCAAGGCATATGCATTTTCCAAGAACTATACATGGGAAGGGTTCTTGATAATGATGAATACTGCTAGCTGAACTGACATCGGCAAATTCACCAACTGCAACATTGCCACGAAGTGAAAGCAGTTCTTAGTGCTTCATTATTTATTCCTTCCACGTGCTGGTGATATATCTTGTTCGCAGCCCGGAGTGAACAGCACTGCACATTCCATCCACAGGGAAAAAGGACGTACATCAAAGAACAGTCGGTGCTACAGTCGACCCCACTCACCAAGAGAGCGACATTATCGAGTCGGGCGTAGCTTGATGTAGCCTAGATCACTGCTGCAAGTACGGCGCAACTTAGGGGGTGCTACAATCGGCCAAACCGCTCGTACACCTCCGGCGCACCTGACATAGCTGTCAGTGAAGCCAGCCACACCCCTCGCGGGCGCGACCTTGCTCCCGGTGCCCCCCGGACAAGTCGGGACTCCCGCGCTCCCTTTCTTTTTTTTTTTCTTCTTCTTTGCTGCTCCCGCACCGGCCTCCCCCGCATCGGCAGCCGCGTCGGTTTCTCCCTCTTCGCCGTCTACTCCCTCGACGTCACCTTTTGATTCACCTGTTACGTGCAATTAATTCGAAATACGGTCCATGAGGCACCGCGAGATGTGGGGGCATCGCGGCATATTCAGGCTTGTTCCAGCCCGCCCTTCCAAAGCGATCTCCTCTAAAGAATATGAATTTTGTCTCACAAAATTCCATCAGGATCCTTCCGTGGGCTTAACCGCCACAACGTTCCTGCATCCTGTTTTGCAATTTCGTCATGAAGATCTCGCCAATGTAGGCGAGCAATTTCCGCATGATAATATACGCAGTGTAGGTACAGCTGCTTGGAAATGTTCACAGCAAGTCAGAGACGCCAGTTGGAATGGGCAGCAGTTTCTTCCGGACGTGTAAAATCTCCCTACAGGTTAAAAATATTCGAAGGAGCCATGCAATGGGAGAGTAGGCGGTTCACGTTTGCCACAAGGAGTCCAGTGAATATGCATACCTATGTCTCGGACGGTGAGGCCGGCATCACGACAACGCGGAGACCTCCTGTTGATGGACATAAACGGTACATCTGTGATGGCGTTGGTTATACGTGTCTTACGCTACGCGTAGCACAGGAGGGTGGAACGTCAGCCCCGGGGTGCGTTTGGACGAAGAGTTTGCAATATGTTTTATTTAGTATTCAACAACTTCCAAGTAGTTTTCTTCCTCGCCTGTCACAGTTCGTGTAGATATTTTCTCTGAGTACCGCCGCATCTGCTGTGAAGGTCAATGTCAAATGGAGTGAAATTTGTCAGCCCCTTTTCCATGAAGATCTCACTGTTCACCGATCGGTACTATTTTGGCCTTGGATCGTCACACTGGTTTCGCACAACGTTCACACCCAATCCTTCGACCGTGTCTTGTTGCTGAAGTTCTGAAAATACGAGGTTTGGGATCAGGCAAATTGGTTCCCTCGACGAGGAAGCCACGCCGAAGCCCGAAGTGAAACAACTTTTGGCGACGACGCCCCGCGTTTTCATATTTCTGATGCGATCGAACAATGAGGACCCGGTTTCACACCTGGACTTCGGACACAAAACCCTCCATATATGAGTTCCATGAACAGACAGACGAGGCAAACATGTTGGTTGCAACGCTTTCGATGCAGGATCGCCGAAAAGAGACCTCACGTTTTCTCCCAAAAGAGTAAGATGTCACCCCAAAGGTGCACCCCCCAAGATGCAAACGTCTTTCTCGGTCGATTTCACTCGATCGAGACCATGGGTTCGATACTCTACGTGTAGTAAGTTGGTGAGAAGCGCATGGCGGGAGGTAGTTCGGATCACTGGCAAGCGATTGCAAGGGGGGGTGAAAGAATGAATACGCAGATTGAAGATGCGAGTACATTCCTCCGGAAAGAATGTTTCGATAGGGGGCGAAGGTATGAGAGTGGATTGTTACGAAACTCTGCAGAGTGAGCAGCTCAAGAAGGGGGGTGACTTGTGCGAGGACACGCACAAGAATGAAGGAGTGAAACGTTCTGTCTTGAAGGGTTCGGGACTCGGTTTCACAGCAGATCGTACTGCACACTCCTGCGTTTCGAATTGTACCGTTCACACCTAATAGGCCCGTGTTCCGCCCTCCCACACGTAAAGAGTGAGAATGGGGTTGGAATCCTGGTCACACTCACACAACGGCTCATACAGCGCCCATACACTACAGTTGCTCCATGAGATCCCATCGGCTAGGCTGCCTAGATAATACTCCCTCCTGACGATGTGTTGCTTCGTGGCAGGTACTTGTCAACCAGGACACCGAACCAACACCCGTAGTCTACATACTTCTACATCTTTTGTAGACGTCATAGTGAGGTTTGTTGGTGATAAATTTCACTACTGTAATTGTTGTTGTTGTTGCTGTTCTCTTGAAGTGGAAAAGGGCTCTGACCAATGTGCAATATCCCCTCGTCCCTACCCTTCAAGATAAGCAAACAAGCAAGTTCCAACGGGGTCAGGAGCTCGGGTGCTGGTCAACAAGTGTGAGAGATGTGCGCCAAATCTCAGTTCTTAAAAACATGCGGTGTTACAGTCTAGTCTGTCACGGGTCGAAGGGAGAAACACATTACAACGGCACCGCGCAGCAGTAGGGCGGTAGGGCCTCCGCCAAGCTATTTCTTTCGGATGGGTCATACAGATGATGCTGGACCTCAGCGCCGCTGCCGCTGTATGATTGTTAAACTCGTCTACCTTTCGACAGGTGGTGGTCGAAGGAGGGGATCACAGCTGGAAATATGAGCGGCAAGACTTGAGAAAATCGTAGGCAACGCACCCAGGTTTTGACGCTCTACCCTGCTCCTGGAGCTGAGTCCTTGAAAGTTTGCTGTCTCGGGTGGTGCTCTTTTCGCTTATACCGCTGCCCTATGGTGAGCAAAGCGAATAAGTCAGCACGTCGTATGTCGAGCAAAGCGCGAACGCATGTACTTCGAATTACAGTGGGTGGTAGTAGCGGAAACTTTTTTGCAATGTTTTCTTGGACCGTTCCGTGTTTCTTCAGGTTTTTCGTGGTTGTTTTTAGAGCTGTTGTTCGTGTTTGTCGAGTCCTACCGCTTTACTGAAAGTACGGCAGTATACGTAGATATCCTGCCAAGGGCTACATGGGCTGCACCCAACACGCAGCCCTAGAGTAACGAGAGCCGCCTTGTCTCTGCAGGAGGCTTTCAACATCGACGTAGAAATGCGCTTGAAGCTGCGTACTCGTATCCTACGCTACAGAGTGCTTTCGAACGGGGAAGGTCAATGCACCATCACTGAGGAGCTGCAAGCCATGAGTTTTGCCGACGGCCTGATCCGTAGCGGATCATCCGCTCTAAAGACAGCAATAGACAGCTGTTTTTCAGTACCACGCAACGCACCTTCCTTCAGATTTTCCATCTCTCCCATGAGCCCAGCCATCTTCTTCGTTGACTCTAAGATGTGTGTGCGGCTGTCGTGTGTGCAACGCGAAGAGGAATGTGCGGCGGGAGAGCTGGTGAAGGGGCCCCGGAGAGAAAATTCTGGGCTGTATCGTGTTGTGATCCTCTCATCAACCATTTGTGGTCCTCGAGCAAACATGAAAACTGACCTCTTTGTTGCCTTCGCTAGCGCGCACGTCGCTGGTGCTGGTGTTGGGTCTGCCGTTGTTTGTTTCTCTCGACGCTTATCGTCTTGTCTTGCAGAGCTCTTGCAACCCGTTGTACTCTTGCGTTTGACACACCACGCAACACAAAGTGCAGAGCTCAGATTGAGAGATCTGCTCAGATTGAGACATGTCATTTCGTCAAATCGAGTATCATTCGACTTGGCGCCACTATATTCCCCTATAATAGAACATGTCTGGGGTGCCATGCGGAACCTAATGTGTCTGATCCAACGGAAAATATTGCTCCCTTGTCCAAACTAGCAATCAGGTCCCTCCACGACACCGTCTTCCTGTCCTTTCGGTCGTGTCGAGGATGTCGTAAGATGGTCCGATCACCGTGACTGTGTGTGTCGTTGCCTTTCGCCGAATACCACCAGGCACAGTCTACAGGACACTGCGCACGCACGGGTGGCCACAGCAGGAGCCGCAGTACCGCACTCGGCAATGAATTATCGCGGCCGACAGCAGCGAGAGGCATGGTTCGCTGCGGAGGCAAGCCCCCCTCTCTCCACAAAGGTCGAGGTGACACTTGATTGCGGCGATAATTTCCCGGTTTGTCGAACCTATGCGTCGAAAGCTATATAGATTCAACACTAAATATTGTATGAGGAGCCTGAACATCAGGACGATGAGTTCATTGCGTGCGCTGTTTCGCAACAACAAGGACACACACTGTTACAGGCCACGTCCCTGGGACAGGAACGCTACACAGGAAACTATCCAATAGCTGTATTATGTCCCTTCATTCTAAGCGTTTGGCGTCCAAGATAGCAACACCATCCACCCACACACCTCGCTCACGCGTGAGACGTACCCGCTGGGGCGCGGAGAGGCAGGCGCCGGGAAACACCACACGCTGTTCACGCGCTCGTTTCAATGACAATCCTGACGACGAACGATGGAACTCCATGTTGCTCTATGACCATCCCGACGACGAACGAGGTATCTATGCCACAATCGTGTCGTGCAACCATTCTCGTCTTCGCAAGCGATCCCGTTACCAAGAGGGATATGAACCGTCACTCGATCTCCCTTCGGCGAGCACAACAGCGTGGTGTTTCAAACGGGCCTGCATCACGTCGTCGGGGGGGTGGGGTTTCCCCGGTCAAGCGTGAGGATCTTGTAGCCTTCCCAGCGGAGCAAGATATTTCGCGCTTCCTCAAAGTCCATCCACACCGCTGGTCGCTGGCCCCTCCTGGCGGTGAGAATCTGCCTCGTCCACCCATCTCCGGTGGCAGCACTGGCGCTGGCGCTGCGATGGGTATGGCCGTCTTTTCCCAAACCTTGGCCCACTGCCCCCGCACAGTCATTCTGTGAAGCACCCGCGCCACCTGTGCTTCCTGCTGTTACAGTTGCAGTCCCCGCGGTGGCGTACGAATTTCCTGTAGAGGCCACGTTGTTGTTGCCGGAAGCGACCGCAGAGGTGGCACTGAGGGTTGTCCCACTGCGGCTGGTGCCGTTCGGCTTGAGCGGTGCCCCGCAAGTCGAGGACGTTGGCGGCGGGTGTCGGTCGCCAGAAGAAGCAGTAGCAATAGCAGTAGCAGCAGCTATTGTCGGATCGGACGTGCTGGGGGCACGCCACTCCCGCAAGGCAAAGATTAGGGCGTAGTGGTTGGTGAGGTGGAAGATGAGGACCTGTTGCGCGCGAACCGTGACGAGGGGAAAGGCCCACAAAATAGTTTGAAAAAGATCAACACGACTTAACGTGCTTGAAAGAGGCAGAGAGAGGCGGAGAGACTTAATGCCATTGGGTATAAGTCCCGAACGTTTTACGCCCTGCTCCTCTCCATGTTAATCGCATCAAAATCGAGAGACTTACAATCAGTTGCCTTCACGCACGACACGGACAGATGTGTGGGTGAAAAAATCGTATTCATGGCGCTGGGGCACTTCAATTCGCGAGTCTTTCTGTTTCGGCGTACGTCCAGCCTCTGATGCCTGTCTAAACGCATATCTCCTGCCGGTCAAGCGCACCGAATTTCGTTTCTAGAACGCTACACTTGTGGCAGACGCTAAGATGTACCTGACGATCGCTCAAGAAGGCCGCCCGTAGCGCCGCCCATTGCTTGGCCTTCTCCTCTTCGTTGTCTCGCGCGGATAGTGGCACGGGAAGCCGACAAGATCGTCGTCTGCCTTTTCCCATGAAAAGCCTCGCCGTTACCTGCTTTGGAGACCCGCGTAATGTCGCCGCCAATGGCAACGGAGGCGAATTGAATGCTCAAGACCCTTGTTTCGTTTCTTTGAACGAGACTCGGGAAATCGACCATTAAGTCGATTTTTGGATGCTTCCATTGACGTAACCTGCTGCAACGGTACTCTGAAACAATAACGTCCAATCGAAACAGCAAAAAATCGTCAAAAAAGAAAAAGGATCGCAATTGCACAACAACTCAGCACTCTTAGTTGTTTGTCGTTGAAGGTACTGTCATACATTTCGCGCGCTCTGCGCACCTCGACGTTTCCAGGCACTTCCCCATCTAGGTAGCGAACGGTGGAAATTAGCCCCAGGTTCCCGATGGCTCCGGTCGATGGCTTGGTCGCGCTCAACTGATAAATCGACAGGAGAAAAGTTCGCAGATATCGAAATTGGGACTGACAGAACGCATAGTGTTCGAACGGGACACACATACACATCTACAATCAGAGGTGCTTTTGTTGACACTCATGTCCGCTTCGTAGTTATGCAATAAAAAAAACACAGACGGCTGCGAGGTCGACAATAACTTCTGGTGATAAGAGCAACGTGTAGTCCGGGCGCTTTGTGTCTATATTATTCTCCATTACAAATCTACCTTGTCCAGTCCCCCTATGCGCTTCAAGAGCATGCACAGGTCACGTTTCCACCGCCACTTTGTCCGTTCTCCGTGAATCGCCCCGGCGCTTGTGCTTATCCCTCTCCGGTAGCCTCTGGTGTCCTTCTTGCTGCTTCTGCGGCGTTGCTGACGCGCCGAAGATGCGGGTTTCCCCCCGATCGTGCTACGAAAGCTGCTGCCACGCCTGACACGACTAGAAGTAACTCCCTGGCCAACTTCCTCTTCCTGCTCCTCCTCCTCCTCCTCCTCCTCCTCCTTTTGCCTGTCCTCCTCGTCTTCATCCTCGACGCCTTCCTGCTCGTCTTCCTGTTCTTCTCGGCCCACGCCCTTCTCGCCGCTCTCCCAGCATCGTCGAACCGCGCCGAGGCCTTGCCCAGTCTCCCCTTCAGCGACACAGCTCGCTGGCATCAGGTCCCCGGCGCTTACAGGACGCCTGAGCGCGGTTCCCGGTCTACACTCAGAGGCGGTGCTAGCTCCTCCACCGCCGCTTCTGGGACGCCCGGCGGACGGTCTTCGAGGAAAGTTATGGTTTCCGAGCGTGGTGGTCATCTTCGCTGTTCCCGTAGAAAAAGAACTGCTAGCTTTTCCGAGAATCCCGCTGTCGTCCACTTCCTCGTGTTCATTCTGCGAACGTTTCCTCTCCGCACCGTCCGTCGCTTGGATTTGACTAGCAGACCCGCCGACCTCCTCGCCACCCACCGCGGTAGCTTGCGTCGCACAGCTCGTGACGCCTTCCACCGATACTTCGGGGTCCAGCCCTCCGGCGGTGCTACTGCTAGCAGCCGCTGCGGCGGAGCCCGCCAAGATCGCCGCTGCCACAGCTTCCGCTGCCTCGGCCGCAGCCGACGCTGCAGCGAGCTCCGCGGCTTCCTTCCTCTCGTCCTCGTACAGCTCCCACAGGAGATCGAATGTTGAAGAATGGCCTACTCGTTCGCGCTCTCGCGAGGTGACGATTCGCGTCAGGCGCAGGAGATGGGGGCCGTTCGCGACGGCTGCCCTCGGTCCCTTACCACCCAGGTGCTTACCCTCGAGCGCTAGCTCGGCATCAAGGACTTGGAGGAGGGGCTCCAAGCTTCCTCCCAAGAGCCTCTCGAACCTGTGAATAAATACCAGGGCGGATCACGTTCGCCGTTTCGAGATACTTGTTTTCTCCCTCCAGTAACACATGTTTGGTGTAAGCTGTTGCGGAACCACTCGCGCAACATGTAACGGGAAAGACTAAAACAAGTCGTTGCTGCGTAGTTGATAAGAGGACCACGGTTGTTGCCCAAACAAACACAGCTGTGGAGTTTAAACTCTGTCGGGCTTGCGCCGTTCGTCACAGCAGCGAACTGTGTTTCAATCGCCTCGGGCGCTATTCTTGAGCGAATAAAACGGTTTCAAATGCATCTTTCGTGCCTCTGGGGGTTGTACAGACGGAAGAAACACGCCTGTTGCAGATTGTTGTGCGGCATGATACGGTGGGCACCCGCAGAAAAGAGGATACCTGGCAATCATGGCGGCGACTTGCCCCTGCACCACGGTGCGCATGGCCCGCAGCACGGACTCACTATTGAGCGCCCCGTGCGATCCCCGCGGCAAGCCACCGAGGGCGTTCCAAGCGCCGGCCACGGAGGCGGCGGCGCAACACGGGGACCCTTGCTTCACCCATCCCGTTAACAGGGCTCTCGAGTAGCTGACGCTGAAGCGCTCCACGTCCAGGGGCAAGGCTCCGGAGGGGAGGAGGAGAGTGTTGAGGTCGGAAACATCTTCCGGTTCTTCGGTGTCGGCTTCCACTCTCTCTCCGTACGCGTTTACATCGATAGCCTTGGCGGCAAAGCCACCGGTGGCGGCGGCGGTTGTGGTGGGTAGCAGTGCGCGAGGAGTACCCCAGCTGCTGTTGGCGGTGTTTTCAGGTCGTTTGCCTCGCCGGGGAACGTGTGTTCGGTCCTTCTTGTCGCTTCCACTTCCAGTACCTTCATCTCGGCCAATGTACTCCGCAACCCAAGCGCGGGGGTTGTCGGGTCTTTCGATTACCATGGCCTGCCCAGGGGCAAGTAAGTACGACAGGTTGACGCGGGACTCGTTAACGACGACGCGTGCAACAAACTTTTTTATGTACACCCAGCGACGTGGCCTGTGCCATTGCGTGTCCTTCTTGTTGTGAACGAGCGCACGCAATGAACTCGTCGCCCTGATATTCAGGCTCCTGAAAGATTTAAAGAGTTATGTAGCTTTCGACGCATAGGTTCGACAAACCGGGATCATGTGTCACCTCGACCATTTTGGAGAGGAAAGGGCTTGCCTCCGCCGCGAACCATGCCTCTCGCTGCTGTCGGTCACCATAATCCATCGCTGCATGCGGTACTGCGGCTACTGCTGTGGCCACCCGTGCGTGCGCAGTGTCCGATAGACTCCAACTGGTGACATTCGGCGAAAGGCAACGACACACAAGGCACGAGTCGCCCTGATCATCAGACCATCCACAACGACATCCTCCACACGACCCGAAGAGGATACGGTGTAGCGGAGGGACCTGATTGGTAACATGGACACAATTGTTTCCGCTGCATCACTAGCAAGGGATGAACGGAGTGAACGGGTAACTGCTGTTCTCTGGTGATCAGACTCATTGGGGGTTTGAGGGGATTTTCCTGGCACCAGGTCAAAACAAGTGTAGTCCATGACCTAACTCCAGTAAACTATTTCACGAAATCACACATCTCTGGCTCTACATGTTGTGAGGTGTGGTGTGGTGTGTCAAAAGCAGGGTACGACGGGCAGCAACAACTGCAACGTTAAATGACAAGCGTGGAGAGATAACAAACAACGGCAGCAACAACACCAGCACCAGCGACATGGGCGCTAGCGCAGGCATAATATTGGACTAAACGTCAGTTTGTTTTTTTTCTTCATATGAATAGCTAGACTGTGCATGTGACCAACGAATCCATCTCCATCTTTAGAAAGCGTGTAAGACAGATTAGCAATGGATCCAAAGCGTCAGCGAAGGCTACCTATATGTCCACAATTTCCCGAGCAGTGCACAGCGATGTCTCCCCCGTGAGTATAACAGGGTCAACTTTTCGTCTTTTCCTCCGCCCACACTCCAATGGTGATGTGGACGCGTCTACAGCAGTGTAGTCTACACCAGTATCCCACGGCTGGGGCCACGCTTTGCAGCTCTTGCCACCCACACACCTTGGAGGCCTTCCTACACCAGCATAGCGCACATTCTGATCCCTCCTATTCCCGCGGCATGTGTGTGTGTGCTCTCGAAGGGCGCGCCTGCCACGCACGACAAAAGACAACTACCCCACCCCACAGCCCACAGCTGAGTTGTAGTGCGCGAGAGACACCACCGACCGCAGTTGTAGTGCGCGAAATATGTGTAGGTCATGATACTAAATCCCCCCCCTTACACTCCATTCGCGCACCCCCCACTCGGGTTCTCCGATGTCCAGCACTAGCTATCCAGCACCGTACCTCGTGGAGCACACTGCTGCAGCACGGTCTCGACTAGCCTCCCTCACATTCTCGGGGTCAGGTTCATCGTTTGTCAATCGTTGGGGTGAGTGTTTAGACTTCTTGATTGACGTAGCCTGTACGCGTGTAGCTCTGGAAGCATAGGTCGCGGCGGGCTGTGGTTGATGTTGTTGATGTCGCAGTTGACGCGCAGGGACAGCGTCATAGGCGTCACACAGCAGCAGCGTTCTGACGAGGTTCATTTGGACTGGCGCCAAGAGCTTGCGTTGAAGCCGTAGCTACTGCTGCATTTCCTCTTGGCTGTGATCAAGAACATTCGGAAGACCGCCAGCATCGGACCCGGTTGAAAGATAGTTAAACCACACTGACGCCGATCATGCTGATTGATCGTCCGAGGGCAGTATATTACCGATTGTCACTGCTGCGCATGCACAGCTAGCTGCACCCAACTGCTGTGCCTACACGTGTTTATCGTCTGTGCCAGCGAGAGAGCATCAGCTACAAGTTGCAGGTCCAACACCCTCCCCTGGGTTCTGTACTACGCAGACTGCACGTAAACAACCGCGACCTTTCCCCACCTTTCCCCACTCTCCCAATGTTTGGAACCAATTCGCAATTTTGCATGGTTTTGTTCGGCAATAGGAGATTTAGTCTACCGTTCTTGTAGACGACACAGCTCCAAGGAGCAGAGGGAAGGAAATTATGCTCCCAGGGTCCTATTACCGTTGTTGGAACAACAGCCCAGAGCCCCAACCACCACCACCACGAAAGATGCCAACAAACGCTGAGGGGAAGCGAAAACGTGCGGGCGTCGGCGCCACTATGGCGGGAGCCTGCTCGCTGCTGCTTGCCGCCGCTGCGCACCCGGCCGCGGCGGCGGTGGAGGCGGGGGGGCTCTTCAACGGTGTTGCCCCCACCGCCGCCGGCGCACCCGGCGGATTCGGCGGCAGCAGGGGTGCAAGTTGCGGCAGCGGCGGCGGAGGCCGGCGCCGCGGGTTCGCCGAGTACTCGACGCGCGGCTGCTTTGTCTTGTGCGTAACGCCGAGCTCGGCAAAGGCGGCGGCGGCGGAGTCGAAGCGCCGCTCGTCTGGACGGGCAGCAGGCGGAGGCGGCGGCGGCGGCAGGCTGGTGGCGACGTCCTCGGTGAGAAGGACGCGGGCCGGAGCCGTCGCGTCGCAGCCTATCCTCGCGGGGGCGTTTCTGAACCGAGGGAACTTGGACCAGCGTGGCGTTGCCAACCGTGGTGGTGATGGTTGTGAGTCTTTGGGTTTGAACAGAGGTGGTGGTGGTAGTGGTGGCGATGAGGTCGGTTCTGGGGGTGGGGCTCGCGCGCTCGAGTGTGCGATGGAGGATGACCGGAAGGGGGGGCACTCACGGGGACGCTTCCGACAGGTCTTGAACAAGATGAGAGGGCGTGCTGCTGCGCCACCGCCTGTCGCCGTAGCAGCGGCGGGGAGCCAGATGATGTACGACCCGGGTCAGGTGTGTATGTGTCCCCTGTGCGTGTATGCCGAGAGTTACGCGCAAATGTTTCTTAGAGCGAGATCGGAGGCAGTGTATGTCGGGCCTTTGCCCTGTACGCGACGGTGCACGTGCCATTGTTTTACGCGTCGGACCTCGCTAGCGTGCTACCCAGAGCGCCAACGAGTGAAGTGTCCCTGTACACGAGTGACGTGGGAAAATCAGCAGGTATCGGCCTGGACTAGAATGCAACGCTAGCTTTGCCATTAAGTCTTTGATGGCTAAAAACACTGGAAACGGCCACTGGTTACGGCCGGGGGGTCGCCGTCGAGCGCATATGGCACCAGCACCAATATAGCCACATAACTCAACAGCCACCCTCCACGCAACTCCGGTGCTCACAATGCGAGTCCACCCGCATTCCACCGCCGAAACCACACCCGAAACGTCTACTTGTAGCAGCCAGCGAACCCCTCAACTCCGTTTACCCATGTTGCATGTCGCGCGAGACAGAGAAACAATTTTTTCATGTATCGTGGCTCGTGCCTTTTCGAGCACGAGCGGGCAGAGAAAGCCGTTAGATCTGCCGCTGTTGTACGCAAAGGCCACCGCTGCTGTGATGCGCAGTGTCTCAGCCGTACCCACACAAGCGCAGCAACCACAACGCCTTCTTCCGTTTTTTTCACGCGCTGTATCTGCGACCGCTTTGGGGGAAATGTCGCTGTGTCCTCAAGCATCGGGAAGAGGAGGCCGTGGACCTGGAGAGCCTTAGGGCCGGAGGCAACGCCAGCACGTTCAATGCCGACGCCCACTGCCCGACGTGCCGAAAACAAGTGCCCTTCACGGAAGGTGAGGAACGCAAAGCGCCGTCTACTCGCAAGAAGTTCCTACCCCAAAGGATGTGCGAGGACCGATGCTGCACCGTCGTGTTGTGGCCGAGAGGTTGTTGGTTGTTGTTGTTGTTGTTGTTGCCGCTCTGCCCCCAACTTGAGGAGTTGCTCGATGTTCCGCGCTTTGGCACAGCCAGCTTGAGACGACTCTCGTGGCATGCTGGGGGCGTCAGCCAATCAGCCAACACGCTCGCTCGGTTTCCTCTCAAATCGTTCTTGCGCGGCAGCTGGCGTGGTGTCGAAGCTGCTCTTCGCTTGGGTCGGGCCGCTGATGGCTCGAGGGAACAAGAAGGCCATCGCCGAGGAGGTGGGTTTTTGCTTGCTTGCCGACATCCCGGCAGTCGCCGTCACCTAAGTTCGTCATGTACCAGAGTGGTTTTTTGGCGCTTGTGTGTGGTCTCGGTAACGGTCATCGGACATGCTTCACAGCCAGTGTAGTTTTGTTGGGCCCGGATAGCAGGATGCATGGTATCGGCACACTTTCCTGCTAGCGCGTTTTGTTGCGAGCGAAGCTGCCGACCACACGCACTGCCTGTGCACGGACCCCACAGCGTGGCACATGCTGGGATTGGTGTTGTCGTTGGTGTCGTCGTCGTGTACCATCCAGCCTGTCCTCCCCTCGTCCTGTCCGAGGAGGTTGAGTGTCCGTGGTCAACGGGTACAACCTTGGCAAACGTTCAGTACTATAGTTTGTGTTGTGCCTGTCGCCCATCCAGGCGATGCCGCGAACGAACCGTGTTGGACGCAGCGAATGACGCAATGCGAAACCTCCTGCTGCCTCCAGTTCGTGTTTGCGCCGTACTGACCGCGACAGACACGATGTAAGCATGGCCACTGGACGCATCGCGGCATCCATCCCTCCTCTCTTCCTCCCGCGGAAGTCGAGTGCAAATCCATCGACATTTAAGTCCGTTGTTTTTTTATCATGTTATACGAGCGGGTGTGCCGCGCTCAGGAATACCATGCGCGGACCTAGGGAAGAGACACCTCACGATGAGCACGTGCCCGGCTAAAACCGCGACGCCATTATGTCTATGCCGAATGTACAGATGAAAGCACATGGAGCCGAAAAGAGGCAGGACAAATCACCACCCTCTTTACCCATCGGTGACCGTTCTTGTGGGAGCAATTCTCCGTCCTCTCGAGGACGCGCGGTCGATGGTCTATCCTCTCATTGGCATGCAAAAGATGAATACACCCAACCCTCTTTGCCCAAGCTTCCCTTACTGACGGTGCATATCTCGACGAACACCCCCACAAACCAGGACCTGTGGGAGATGCCGCAAGACGAACAAATGCAGTCCGTCGCGGACGCCTTCGAAGCAGCGTACGCGAAGGAGAGCGCCGCTGACGCCGCCGTCCACCAAGGGTCGGACGGCCAGGGGAAGGGCAGGGGCTCCGCGGTGGTCACCGGCGAGGGTATCTGGAGGAAGCGTCACCCCCTGGTGCCGGGGCTGCTGGACACGGCCCTGATGCGCTCGCTCTACCTCCTGTACAGGAAGCCCTTCCTGACGGCGGGGGCGCTGCGGTTCATGAACACGTCGGTGCAGTTTCTGCCCGCTATCTTGGTGCAGCGCCTGCTGAGGTGTGTTTGTTGTTATAGTCGTCGTGCCGACTAATCTCGTCGACCTTGTACCGGGCACCGCCAGATGTTGAGCAACTTGACTTTTGCACCCGTGCCGCGCGATTTCACCGGTTCTAGTACACCGGGCGCCCGCGCTACGGGGGCCCCCTTGTTGTTGCTCACCCGGGGCGGTAGGTAGGGCTTGAGGGGTGTAGGTGTGTCCGCGCGTACGCTTCTTCAGGGCCCGCGTTCGCCTTTTCTTGTCCTTGGGGACTGGTTGTCAGGAGCAGCCATCCACCGCAAACATACACGCGCATCTCACATACATGCACGTTTCCTCGCTTCCTGCGCTTCGACGCAAAACGAAAAGGCTTCTCGAGTCTGGCATTGCGGCCGGGGGCGCGGGGGCGGTGAAGAAGGCCTACACGATCTGCGCCATGCTGTTCGCAGCGGTGTCCCTAAAGACGGCCATCGAGAATCAGTACTTCTACGCCACCAACAACATCGGCACCAGCACGCGTGGCGTCCTCAGCACGGTGATAGCTGCGTTGTGTTGCCGATGTTTTTCTGTTGTGTACCGTTGGCAACATCAGGTATAACTAGTTTCCCTGGATTGGTTTTCACGGCGCGATTACTCCGCCACGAAGAGAATGTACACATGAAACGATTCGTTTTCGCAAAGCGATCGACGAGACGGTTCCAAAGCCTCCATTTTCGGCCCGGCCACTCTTTCTGTTGTGGAATACTCGAGCTCTGAAAATCATACCAGGGGTGAAAGGTCTTATGTCGTCTATGGTATATTTGTGGTTTTTGGAGGTAGGTGGTAGACGTATCGAGGTACAGCAGTAGCGGTTGCG
The DNA here is from genome assembly GCA_902602495.3 of Ectocarpus sp. CCAP 1310/34. NCBI lineage: Eukaryota > Phaeophyceae > Ectocarpales > Ectocarpaceae > Ectocarpus > Ectocarpus sp. CCAP 1310/34. Next base: position 124,075 of record CACKRE030003456.1, read on the forward strand.
TGGGAGTAGCTAGGTCGCGCGGCGGAGAACTTGCCGGCGAAGCCCTCCGTTGCCGTTCGAACGGAGAGCGCACGGTGATCGAAGTGAATCGATCAAGAATTTCTCAGAAAACGTAGATACAAATTGAGTCTTTCACAACATGATTGGTACCCCGCCTCTTTGACCGTAATGCCAACCCCAAACCAACGCGGGTATCGCCCTCACGTGAACGGAACTTGTTGTTCTGCCGCCGCCGCCGCCGCCGCTGTTTCTTTGCACGCCGTGATCAGGCGGTGTACCGGAAGAGCCTGCGGCTCTCGCCGTCCGCTCGCCAGAACGCGACGGTGGGCGAGATCGTGAACTACATGCAGATAGACGCGGGAAGGCTGGAGAACTTGGCCGGCAGCGTGCACACCATCTGGGACTCCGTTTTCCAGGTGAATTAGTTCGCCGATGCTACAGTAGTGGTGGTAATGTACGCTCCCAACATTGCTGCCAAGAACAGGTGGCAGTAGTCACCGCCGTTGCATGAAGGAGCGAGTTGCCGTCGCATGCAGCTTGCTTGTTGCTGTTCCGTCCCTTTCCGCACTGCTGTCGATTGTTTTTTGGGTTTCGTGCCTTTCATGGCTGTTGGAACCAAGGTGGCGTTTTGACGATACCCGCGAGAACGAAGTCTCGGACGATGGACTTGGAATGCCGTACCGCACCACGCTCGTGAGGTTGTAGGGTATCACGAAGGGCAATGGCATTTTGTGTCTCCTGCTACATTGTCCCCCCTTATCCTCGTAGGGCGTTCACTCCTGGTGACAATCTTTTGTTTTCGTCAGGACGTCCGACACGCGCCTCCTTGCGAGTGTTTGTCTCGCTGTGCACTTCGGCGGCTGCCTTGAAAAGCGTCGGCTGCTCTACCGTCGTCAAGCTGTTGATCGCGCTAACACGACGGCGGTGCGGTGGCCTACGTTGAAAGGGGGGTGACCCGGGTATCGCAAGCGTCTCTCCGTTCTTGCGGCAACCGAAACCCTGTCGACCCAATCCACAGGCGCCGTCGTCTGCCACAGTCTGATACCTCCGTCCACCCGTCTTTCTTGTCCTGTGCAGATGACAGGATACACGGTGCTGCTCTTGCTTTGCCTCGGACCTTCCGTCCTGGCTGGTATTGGCGTCATGATTCTTCTCATTCCGGTGAACCCGTCGTTTCTAAATCTCTGGTGGTAGCCGTTTTTCGTGGGTATTGGTGTTCTTTGGGCGACAGGGGGTGGATACCAGAGCGGATCGTTGTGATGGAAGTGAGGAGGGACTTGCTGGACTACCACCTGCTTGTCAGCAGCGCCGCAATCAAAGGATTTTGAAAGATCCCGGAGCGGAATGGTCGCTGTTTCATTCCCCCTGCTTGCTGTCCCTCCGCGCTGTGTATGTTCGCCCTTCATTTTGAGATCAGCGGGTAGGTTTGTTTCAACCGATCCGGGGGTGGGAAGAAACACCTGGTGCGACTCTCATGTAATATTCCAACTTATCCAAGAGGTACCATCTCCAGATGCGCAGAGCGCAATGTTCGTTTCGAAGCCTCCGCGCCGCCCCTTTGTCACTCTGTCGCCCTGACACTCTGATCTTTTCGCATCAACGTTTACAAATCGTTTCTCGTCCACCGGGCATACCCGGACTTGCCGGCAAAAATCCGCCGGAACACGACCAGCTGAACACGGCTCTTTTCAACGAGCTCAGCACCTACAGGGCCGAGATGTCCAAGCAAACCGACTTGAGGGTCAAGGTGAGACGAGGAATCAGTCGCGTCGCCGATGCCGCCTCCTCATTGATGAGTAGCGTCTCGGTGGCAGTGATCAGCGCGAGAATTTGGAGAGCTGGTTCTGCCGCCATCTCTTGTCCCCCTTGGCCGCCAAAAAATGGAGTACGGTCATTTGTCTGCCGTTCGTGGGCTCGTACGTACTCCAGCTCTGAAATGAGTTTCTGAATGTGTTTCAAGAGTTCCTTTCTTCGATGGTATGCATAAGACCGTGAGAAGGCGCTCACCCCGAGGTTACCGGTGGGGCTTTCTTAATGTGTTTCAGGAGTTTCTTTCTTCGATGGTATGCATAAGACCCTGAGAAGGCGCTCACCCCGAGGTTACCGGTGGGGCTATGTGGGAGCTTCTCCCCTGTACCTGGCCTCGGGAGAATTGCGTCGGAAGGGGCAAGACATGGACTCAAGAGGTGCAGAGTCAGCCAACTCCCGTGTCTTGGAGATTTGCCGATTTTGAGCTTTTACGGCGACAGTTTGCCCGCCGCTCAAAACCCGCGATCGCTCTCGGGTGTTTCTCCTGTTTCGCGGTATTTACCATGATGCCACGGTAATGGTAGTACCTTGTTTTCGGCCGCACGTTTCTTTCATTGTGTTTCCATGCGAAAACCAGCTCGTGAACGAGATGCTTCAAGGCATCCGGGCCATCAAGTTCTACAACTGGGAGACGCCGTTCCGAGAGCGGGTGGAGAAGATACACGACGCCGAGCTGAGCATCTTCCGGAGGGCGGTCACGAAACGCTCGCTCGTCGTTTCGGTCCTATCGACTACCCCGGCCATCGTCATCGCCGTAACGCTCGGCCTCTACAGGTTTGCTGGGGGAGGGTCCGGCGTGTGCATATGTACCGATACCCCCCGCACAAAAGAGCGTCGAGGCAGGGGTGCCTAGTTGGTCTTTGTGGGCTACAAATGCCGCTATATAGGTTTTTTGCAGTGTTTCTCAACCGGGACTCAGAAAACAATGCTCAAATTCTCGTTCTTGATGTACGGTTTTGATCACAATTTTTTCTGTTGGCAGTTACCGCGATATATGTTGTCCGCATCCTTGGTTATTGGACCCTGTTGTAGGTTGGGGATGTTCTCGTTTAGGTCGGATTTGTTTGTTCGTGTCCTCGAGACTTCCGCTGTAGGTGATGGTCGTTTTGACTGTTCATCTGTATAAGTTGTATTGATTTTTTTTTCGGCAAGTCTGTCTTTCTCGGAGTGATCATTTCTCACCCCTACCGTCGCTTCACTTTGCCCTGCGGCACGCCGGGAAAGGCCTCGTAACGCCCCGGAAGGTGTTGTGGTCGTGTCCTCCGGTTTCTGTCTCCTTCCTTTTTTTCTGCAGCGTGCCAGGAATCTTGTCCACGTGGTCAACGGTGTTGTCGTTATTGCCGTCGTTGTTGGTGGTGCTGCTGCTGCTGTTGTGTTCTTTGTCCATGACGGATTCCCCCCCTCCCGTCCCTCCCCCTCCTCCGTTGCCTGCTCTTTTCAGCATGCTGGGGAACGCCTTGACGCCCTCGAAGGTGTTCACCTCCCTCACACTCTTCAACCAGCTGCGCCTGCCGCTCTTCTTCTTCCCCGCCACCCTCAACGCTTTCGCTGACGCCAAGGTTCGTTCCTTGTGACGAGCGGAGGCCAGCTACATGAATAAAGAAGCCGCTTCGTTTTGCTACTTGTAGATAATTTACCGCACGAATCGTCTCCAACAGGCCACGGTAAAAATTTGGACGGCTTCGTCCCGCGCGGATCGGTGTTTGGGGAGGTGCGGCGCAATAAAAACAATCCGGAAGCCGGCGCGTTGGTTTGATCTGGTCTCGTGGTAAAGCTACGTGCGGCGCAATAAAAAACAATCCGGAAGCCGGCGCGTTGGTTCGATCTGGTCTCGTGGTAAAACTACAAGACATGCAAAAACATGAGCACGCACCCCCCGTTTCTGGTTCATCCATGCGACACGTAGCCTGGGGGCAGCTTGGACCCGGCTTGTCGCTTCGTCCCAGCGTTGCGAGGTCTACCGGACTAAGTCATGCGTTTTGAGCTAGTACACTCCCCCTCCCCCTACGCTCCTTCCGCGTCAGGTTTCTGTGGGGCGCCTCTCACAGTTCTTGAATACGGAGGAAGTGGTTCCATACGTGCAACGGCAGAACGGGGTCCCCGCGGGTGCGGAGGGCGGGGTTGGGGGAAAGATTTATCCGGAGGACGTTTGCGTCAGCATGAAGGAGTGCGTTTTCTACTGGACTGGTGGGTGGCAGAAGAAATGACCCGAGTTTCTCTTGGTCACAGGCATTGAGTCACTCAAGACACGAACATCGCCGGAACGTCGTGTGGATGACACAAGAAGAAAATCGCTCTCATCCACTCGTAGAAGGCATAGAGACACTCGAGACACGAACGTGGGTACTCAGCAGAATATTGCTGGCTGGAAAAGTCGTGCGCATCGTTAATCGTAGTTATTTTGTTTTTTCTCGCTGCTGAATCCTTTTGGCATTTCTGCCGTTCTTGGACTGGCTATTCGTGTACCCTGGAGATATGCATTAAAGCCAGAATGCTCTCGGCAAGACAACGAAGAAGAACCATTCGCGTTACGTAACGGTTTCGTTCATTGCATTGTTTTTCTTCGCCGTCTTTTCTAGAGCATTTGAGTCGCTTACAATCTCTAGAGTGCGGAGAGACAAGTCAAGAAATCGCGGTACAGCCTATTGAATCCAGCAGCGAGGTATTAGAAGTTTCAATAAATCGAGGTCGCAATTTCACCGACTTTGTCCGATCTATTGGTTAGAAACAAAGCATGACCACGCTACGGGCGATTCCAAACGGCACCACGCTGCAGTGTAAACTCGTCCTTTGCGCTTCCACATTTTTGTACGCAAGCGGCGCATTCGAATCTCATCGTCTACGCTACTTTTTTTTTTGGCGTATACACACACATGGTGATTTTTCAAAGATCCCGAGACGACCGCCGGAGAAGGGGAGGGGGACGGGGAGGGGCAAGAGCAGGAGGTGTTGCTGCCCGGCCGGACCCGTCGCACAGTGCCTCCCGCTCTGCACGGGTGCACCCTGGAGGTTAAGAAGGGAGAGCTCGTGGCCGTCGTCGGGGCGGTTGGCAGTGGCAAGTCGAGGTGAGATTAAGAACGCGAAAGCAAGTTATCGCGAGTATTGTAGAGAGAACGGAGTGGACAATAAGAGGGGCAGGAGGCCAACAGCGGCAAGTAGAGATTGAGAAAATGAGAAATAGTCGGGATAAAGGAGTGAAAATAGAGGGAGAAAATAGTTAAAAGCGAGGGAAGGAGGCGAGCAACAGCAGTATGGTGCATGACGACGACAAATGGCGAGTTGAGAGCAAGGAGTGAAGCGTGAGAGAAACGAAAGTAAATAGAGATGGGGCGAGAGCAACAACAGGATAGGGTGGATAGGGAGAGAGAAGGAGTGAATAGAGAGGCCGAGGGAGCGAGCAACAGCACCAAGGTAACGTAGAGGTGGTGAAAGTATCACGAGTGAAAAGAACCGAGTGGACAGCGACGGAGAGGAGAGTGAATAGACACATGAGGGAGGGGATCGACTGAGAGAGGAAAGAGAACAGCAGCAGCACGTCGACATGAATGAATACAATCAGGAGAACGGAGTGAATAGGGAGAGAGGAAAGAGTCGATAAAGAGGGTAGAGGGGGAGCAACGCCGGCAAGTCGAGGTGAGGAAATAAGAAGCCAGGACACAAGCGGGGAAAGGAGTGGATAGTGAGGGAGGAAATAGTGATTAGAGGGAGGGGTGAGGAGAGCAGCAGCGGCAGGTTATCGTAGAGGTGAAGGGATGGATGCGAATGAAGAGAGCAACGAATGAAATGAGTTGACAGGGAGAGCGGAGAGAGTGAATAACGAAGGGCTGAGGTGAGCACCAGCAGCAAGGCGCGGTGAGAAATGAAGGGCAATCAGGGGATGGGAGAAAGGAGTAGACGGTGAGAGAGAAGAGATGAATGGAGCGGGGGGCGGGGGCGACAGATGCAAGTCGAGGTGAGAATGCGTGAAGAAATCACAAGTGACCTAGGAGTGAAAAGGGCCAGAAAAAGGAGTGAATAAAGAAGGGCTGATGTGAGCAACAGCATCAAGCCACAGTGAATGATGATAGCAAATCATAGTAGAGAGAAAATAGTGAATACAGAGAAAGCGAGAGAGAATGAGACATGGAGACAGACAGGCAGGCAGGCAGACAGACAGACAGACAGACAGACAGACCGACGGACAGACAGACGGGGACAACGACGCCGACGACGGGCTTGATTTGTGCCTTTTGGAAGGCGACTAGCCCTCCCCCTCAAGTCCTTTCGTCCGCTCCTACAACCACTGCAATAGTCGAAAACAAGTTTCCACACCAGAAACCATGCCTTCTACCCTCCCTCCCACCCTCGCTTCAGCCTTCTTGCGGCCCTCCTGGGAGACCTCAAGCACGTGTCCGGCGACATCTACGCCGCGGGTGCCCTCGCGTACGTCCCCCAGACGGCGTGGATCCCTAACGACACCGTGAGAAACAACGTGCTGTTCGGGAAGCCGTACGACCAGAAGAAATACGACAAGGTTCTGGATGTCTGCCGCCTAAGGAGGGACTTGGAGGTGAGAGAGGGGGCATGTGTGGGAGATTCACGGTATGTGCGGGTTTATTCCATGGCATGTGTGATGCGTACGTGCGGTCGATGCCTTTTTTTCATGTTGTGTCGGGCGTCACTTGAGGGGGGCGGTGGCATGTTTTGCATGCAAAGCTGTTGGAGAACGGCGACATGCTCGCTTCTTTACATGACCCTTTCGCGATCCCCCGTGTCCCCTTGCTGCACAGCTATTGGAGAACGGCGACATGACCGAAATCGGCGAGCAGGGCATCAACCTCTCCGGAGGGCAAAAGCAACGACTGTCTCTGGCCCGCGCGCTGTATAGCGATGCCGAGCTCTTCTTGCTGGACGACCCGCTGTCGGCGCTCGACGCTGAGGTGCGTTTGTGATCACAAGAACGCCTGCGGTTTACCTGTTGGGTGGGAACCAGGTCTGTTGTTCGTAGGTTGAATGCGTTAGGTTGCATTTTCATACGATACCACACGCGCTGGGCCTGTTTTCAAAGACCCCTTACTCTTCGATGGCGAGGATGCCGAAGTCAATTGACATGTTGCCGGAGACCCCTCTGCGAGACGGTTCCAACGACCTCATTCACGGCACCGTGACTATTGCTGGTGTTTTTGCTGCCGAGTAATCGACCTTTGAATTTTCGACCCGAGTGTGGCTTATAGTGCAACCTAAGGTATTTATCCCCAGTTGTTGTGTTTTTTGGCATATGTATTCCAAGTACTCTTGTGTGTTTTTTTTTTCGCCGTTGCGCGGGTTCACCTCAAGAATGACTTGCCCTCAACAGAAAGTGAAGCCTTGCCTCAAATAGAAGGAAGTCTTGCCAAGCCAATCATGAAAAACGCCGTTAATGAATGTTGGTCGAACTTTTGATGCAGGTGGGGAAGCAAGTGTTCGAGCGGTGCGTGAGGGACAGCCTCCAAGGAAAGACTCGCATCCTGGTCACCAACCAGCTGCAGTTCCTGCCTCAGGTGATTTGTGCACATGTGCATCAACTATCGTGTTGAAGATTATGCGTGTTTTTCGTTGTCGACTTTTTGTCGGATGCATGTCGTCGTCCGCTATGGGGGATTAGATGAGCATGCTGTGGTTTGATCCTGCCGCGAGTCTGGCTGCTGCCCTCGGCACTGGAGTGTCTCGTCTCGAAGGCGGGGTTGACGGTTCAGTCTTGAATGTCCAGTCTTGACAAAATGTTGGACAGTCTCGACAGCGCGGTCTTTAAGAATGAAAATATTCCCTATCGAGTTTCTCTCATGACAAGCCCCCGCCCCCCCCCCAAGGTGGATAAAATCGTGGTGATGGGCCAGCTGCCTGGAGCAGAAGGGTCGACCATCGTGGACCAGGGGACCTACGAGGAGCTGGTGGGGAGAGGAAGGGACTTCAGCAATATTCTTGCCGAGCAGAAGAAAAAGAAGAAGGTCTCGGAAGAAGAAGCAGAAGCGCAGCAGGTATTGTTGTGGGCGTCCCGGTGGCACAGCCGAGGAACCAGTTGAAAGTAGGGTGCTCATTTATGTGTGCAGCACCGGGGGAAAAGTTAGCAAACTCCTGTTTTTGAGCTCCTCTGTGTTGCTCTGCTCGACCTGGTCCTTAAACTGTTTTGGATAAGACATGTGCGTCGCTGGAAGATCGGCAGTACTGATTATCCAATACAAGTACTCAGGAAACAAGGGGCTCGTAAGGAACTCCTCCAGCTGATATGTGCAAACCACATCGATAATGTGGTGGGCGCCTGAGCAGCCCCCCCCCCATTGTTCTCTCCCAATCGAACCTGGAACAAATAATTGGCGGCGGTTGTGGCGGCGGGACACCAGGCCATCGAGACTGTCGTCCAGCATGACGGTCAAGCTTCCCCGGCGCACACGGACGTGTCCACCGACTCCACGGCCGCGCCGGCGGCAGTACACGCCCACGCAGCGCAAGAGCATCAGCCGTCGCCCCCAGCCACCGGTAGGACGGCGGCGCAACAGTCTTCTGAGGGAGTTCCGCCAAGGGCGGCGGCGGCAGGGGGGTGGGGCGGGACCAGCAGGGAGTCCGGCGTGTTGATGGGCGAGCAGAGCAACGAAGATTTGTTCTCGCACGTTGTCCTGGAGGAGGGGGACTGCGGACCAGTCGCTGCCCTGCAGGTGAGCGGAAGGCGTTTGGGGGTTGGGGGGGGGGGGCCGGGAGGGCGTACTCTTTTGTTTTGCATGTCTTAGCGGTTAGAACATTGACCACGCGTCCTCGAGAGGACGGAGCATTGTTCCCACAGGACCGATCACCGATGGCCAATCGTCCCTTTCTACTTTGCCAAAGGTGGCTCAAAAATGTCTTCCCTAGTCTGTCTATCCTAACGATATCCCTTCCCGCCTTTTCAACCCACCTCCTATGCCCCA
>CACKRE030003456.1:159810-170309 GCA_902602495.3 Ectocarpus sp. CCAP 1310/34
AAAAAGTGTATTTGGGACGAAGTAGTGCAGAAGGCCAACGGAGGTCTGGAGGGAAACGTCAAGCAGATGTGGGAAGGGATTAGTGGAATGGTCAAAAAGACCGCGCAAGGGGGGGATGCAGGAGTAGCAAGTTTGCGAGGTGTGAACGGTGGATTAGAGTCAGCAGTGGGAAGGGAACAGGGAAGTTCTAGCAGAACCCTACAAGAGACTTGGAGTGCCCTCGGAGAATTAAGCTTTTGACCAAGGGTTTAGGAAGGAGGTGGACGCATTGGCCCAAAAAGAAGAAGAGACATCGAAGGCAGACGTTGGGAACGTAGAACTAGAAATGGAGTTCACTGAGGACGAGGTTGAGGCGTGTGTGAACAAGCTGAAGTGCCACAAAGCAGCAGGAGCGGATGGGATAGTCAACGAGTTCATGAAGTTTGGGGGGAAGGGGATGATTCAGCTGATGGTTCTGCTATAGTCTACAACTGGGTGTGGAAAAACGAGTAGACTAGACAATACGCCAAATAGATGGAGGGAAGGAGTAGTTGTGAACTTGTTTAAGAAAGGAAACAAAAGACTGACCCAGGAAACTACAGGGGGATCACACTGTTGAACACAGTAGGAAAAGTGTTCTGTAAGCTGCTGAACGATAGGGTAGTGGGAGTATTGGAGAAGGAACATTGCATTAGTGAGGGCCAGGCAGGTTTCCGCAAGAAGAGGGGGTGCGTAGACCACATATTCACGGTAGGGAGAATCATCCAAGGTAGAAAGAGGGCGGGAAAGCCGACGTACTGCTTCTTCCTGGACGTGAGAAATGCATACGACACCGTATGGAGAAATGGGTTGTGGAAACAACTGTCCAAATACGGGATCAAGGGTGCTGAAGAAGATGAGAGAGTGTACGAAATGCGCGGTCATGTTAGACGGAGAACTGTCTAAATTCTTCGACATTGAGCAGGGGGTCCCACAAGGTTGCACGCTGTCCCCAACATTGTTCCAGGTGTTCATCAACGATCTGTTGGAAGTCGTAGAGGCAGTCCGGAAGGGAGTAAAAGTAGGGGACACGGAAACGTCGGTTTCAGGAATGCTGTTTGCGGATGATTTTGTCGGTATGTCGGACACCCCTGAGGGACTGCAACTGCAAATTGACGCGGCGAAGAAGTTTACTGATAAGTGGAGATTGTCTGCCAACGTTCAGAAGAGTGCCGTCATGGTATGCAACGAGAACAAGGAGGAACCAGTAGAACATAGATGGAAGTGGGGGATCGAGGAGATTGCAGTAGTGGACCAGTACACATACCTTGGAGTAGAGATCGCAAAAGACTGCTCGTGGAATGCACACATGTCCAAGGTAGCGGAAAAGGGCAAAGCACGAGCAGGGAAGCTGCATCCAATACTCGCAAACCGGCACCTCGATACACGCATCAAATTGACGGTTTTGAAGAGCGTAATCGTACCGCCGCTAGAGTACGCCGGAGAAGTATGGGAAGGAAATAAGAAGGTAGTGAAAGAACTCGAGGCGGCGCAGATGAAAGCAGCGAAAACCATCCTAGGATGCTCCAGGCGCACAAGTAATGCAGCCGTGAGGGCAGAATTGGGGATCCAATCCCTACGGTCGGGAAGAGACGCGAGGAAGCTGACCTGGCAGTATCGCATGTGCGGGATGGGAGAGGAGAGGTTGCCGAGGATTGTATGGGAGGCGAAGTGGGCAAACAAAAAGAGGGGTAGACAACCCACGGAATGGGTCAAGGTTGTAGAGGACGTATGGAAGGGGCTCGACATCGACGAAGATGAAACGCTGGAAACGGAGGGTCTACAGGGGTTCAAGGAGAAGATATCTGTTGCTTGTGCCGAGAGAGAAGAACAGAATCTGAGGAAAGAATCCAAGGATAAGGAGGGTCTAGAAGTGTACGGAATGTTGAAGGAAGGAATAGGGTTCAAGGACTACCTACATGGACCAATGGATGCAGGAACAAAGCTTAAGGTCAAATTCAGGACCGGGGACATAGGCCTTCGAGAACGTCGACGAAGACATAGGACGGTAGACGACGAAGACGACGAGTTCAAATGTGATTGCGGCTTCGAATGCGAAGACCGTGTTCATGTAGTCGCGGAATGTCCGTTGTACAAGAAGGAGAGGGAAGTGTACGTGACTGAGCTGGGAAAAATAGATGGGACGTACAGGGAGATGTTTGAGGCATGGAATAGAGAGGAAAGGACGGTAGCTGTACTAGGGGCATAGGAGGTGGGTTGAAAAGGCGGGAAGGGGTCTCGTAAGGATAGACTAGGGAAGACAATTTTGAGCCACCTTTGGCAAAGTAGAAAGGAACGATTGGCCATCGGTGATCGGTCCTGTGGGAACAATGCTCCGTCCTCTCGAGGACGCGTGGTCAATGGTCTAACGGCTAAGGCATGCAAAACAAAAGAGTACGCCCCCCCCCCCCCTCTCGCCATCCAACACTAGCACGACAAAGACACCATCGGCTACCAATTCCCCTCATGTTTGCGCGACTTGCGCCTTTTCAGAGCCGTCGCGCTGGTTGAGTCGCCAAAGCAGGTACCTGTACCTCTTCCTCTTTAACGCGACAGAGACCACGGCGCAACAATGCGTGGTCAGCACAAAGCAGCAAAACCGAGAAACACTAAAAACAACCGCAAAAAAAAAAAAGGCGGCAGGCAAACGAAACTTTCAAGCCCGATAGAAGCGAGCCGTCAAGCGCATGCAACTGGCAGCACAACAGACACCACGGGTCAACAACAACACCCTTACAAACCTTTTTTTTCTTGATAGCCAAGCGCGACGCAATCCAGCTTCTTCGAGGAAACACGCCACCAGACTCGTAAACTAACCTTGGTTTGCCTTCGATTCGTTGTTGCCTGCTCCCCTTCCGGACTCCCCGCTCCTCAAACGATAAGCAAAAACTACTAACAAGCTCTATGAACATAGCCCGCGCACTCGTGGCACATCTGCCTGTTCCTCCGCCGACGCGCCGAGGCGTTTGTAGATGGATTTCGCCAGAGATGTACCGCCGGCCATTGTATGCGTAGTGGAGACATGGCGAAATCCATCTACAAACGCCTCGTCGTGTTGGCGGAGGAACACAGCACAAAAGGCATGAGAAGCCAAGGCTACAGGATAGACCAGGTCACTTAGGAAAGCCTGAACACGACGATCGAGCAGCAACCACAGCAGTGGATTGACACCTCGGCACCAAGGACACCCGTTGCAGACTCTCAGACCGCAACCAGGACGAAATGAGCTAATCATCTATTGCCACGAAAAAAAAAAAACGTCAAGCAAGCAAACGTGATATTTAACAATACCTTGGGCATTCCGGGGCCAACAAACCACAGAACATACACGTAGTAAACCCGCTTCCTGGACACTTTTTATCTATCTACAGAGAAACGGCCGCCACACCCTCCTCCCTGGCCTTGTTGTCCGTCTCCCGGCCCAGGCGGCGATGGCGGCCTTGCGAAATCCTCGCTCGGTGCTGCTGCTGCACCCCCGGGCGAAGGCCCGCGCCCACCGTCCCCCCTGCCGCCGAAACGCCCTCCCCATCTGCCGGCGGTGCTGGTGCTGCCGCCTCTGGAGGGGAAGGAGCGGCCTTTTCCGCTGCGCCCCCAGCCGCCTCCGCGGCCTCCCTCAAACCGCCCCCCGCCCCGGGCTGTCCCTAACCGGCCCCCGCCGCCGCCGTCGCCGTTCCATGGCCTAACTCCTCCTCGGCCTCTCCCATCCAAACCCCGTCCTCCTCCTCCTCCTCCTCCTCCTCCTCTGCTTCCTCCGCTACCTTGCCGTGATAACCACGATGCACCGCTGTTACTTCCTCCGCTACCTTGCCGCGATAGCCGCGAACCACTGCTGTTGCCTTCCGTCGCCTCTGGCTCAGCAGAGGCCGCACCCTCTCCGCCTCCCGCCCCCGCCCCCGCCCCCGCCTTGGCCGAGAGAGGCCAAGCGGCAGCGGCGGCGGCGCGCTGTCCCGACGCCTCGCGTCGCAGGCTATGTCTACGCCCACCGGCCCCCGCCACCGCCGCACCGCCGCCATCTCGCCGCCGCCGCCCTTGTTCTTGCGCGCTCACCTCCTCCGACTCCGCCGCCGTGTACCGCGGCCCTTGCCGCTGCAGCTCCGTCACCGCTCTCAGGGTCGTTAACTTCCGGCGCCTCAGCTCCGCCACCGCGGCATTCGCCAGCGCCGCCGCCTCCGCCTTCGCCCGGGCGATCTTGACCGCCGCCGCAGACTTCTTGCCGTCCCGCCGCGGCGGCGGCGGGGGCGGGGACGGGTCGGCCTCCACGAGCGCCGCCGCCCCGCCGCCTTCCACGCCGTTCGCCCGGGCCAGCTCGTGATCGCCCGCGAAGGCTGTCAGCGCCGTGAGGATGGAGGCGAAGTCCGGTCGCAGGCGGCTCGACTCGTTCCAGCACTTGTGCATCAGGTCCGCCAGCGGCGCGTCGACGCGAGGCGGAACCTTTGGAGGCAGCAGCAGCAGCAGCAGCAGCAGCAGCAGCAGCAGCAGCAACAGCAACAAGGAGCGACAGTAGCAGCAACAACATTCGGCTCGGACACACGTCGAAGGTCACGAGAAAAAAATCAGCACGCGGAGGGAACAGGAAGCAGCTGAAGTCGTAAGGAAAAAGCAAGACTGTGTCTACGATGCGGGAAAACTCGAGGACAACATTTCTAGTCGCACTGCCAAACAGCCGAGCACAGAGGCAAGACTTCTTTAAACGAACGGGATAGACTTACCATCTTGGGTAGCGTAGTTGTGCCAGGGACGCGTTGTGCACAAGTGAACTGCAAAATCATCGTCCCGGGTGCTCAAACTGAGCTTCGAGTGGAGATCAGACGGAAGCGACAACGATCCTCAGTCATGACTTTCACGACAGGAAAACAAGACCGAACGGAGACTAATTGGCCGCAACACGCGGATGCCGCTGACGTCGTTTCTGATTGGAACGCACGGCAAACCTCAGCCCATCGAAAAACCGCCTCGAGCCCAGAGCGCACGACGACCGTGCCCGGGCTAGTTAGCTGTGCGGGCCGGTGGCGGGCATATCACCCACACCTCCGTCGTTTTCGCGCACATGTGCCAGTATTTTGTCTCGGCGGGAGGGATGGTGGTTGCACTCAACAACAACAACAGCCACATGGCCTCACCGTCATTCTCTCTCCCGAGCACACCCGAAACGCCACGTCTAGGTTCTCGTGCCCCTCCCACGGCGGGCTCCTGGCGAACATCTCGTACAAGACCACCCCGAACGAGAACGCGTCAGAGGCCTCGCTGTAGCACCTGGACGACGACAAAACGAAACGACCACGGTAGTTTTTTGACACTGGATGATGACAACGCGTACGACCGCGATTGATTCTTGACACTGAAGGACGATAGCGTGGAACGACCATGAAGAAAAACTTGAGAGACTAGATGATGACGACGACGTGTAGCGACCACGATTGAACAGTTGAGAGACTTGACGACGACAACCGCAACGAGTGATTGTTGAGACTGGATGACGATAACGTGCGTAACGACCACGAGCAAATGGTTGAGACCGTGTGTACCGATCACGACTGAGTTCCGAATTTGAAGGACGACAACTTGTAGCGACCACGTTTTTAACAGCGTAGTTGAGACTTAAGGAAGACAAGGTTTAACAAACACAATTGAAACGCTTGAGACTAGATGACAACGTGCAACGACCGCGGTTGTATATTGCACTTGAGACTGAAGGACGACACCACGTGTAACGACCACGATTGAACAGCTGAGAGACTGGACAACTACAACGCGCGTGCATCGACCTCGGAAACGAACAACGCCGCCTTGTCGCCCTCGAACCACCCACCGTTTTCGCATCGCCTCCGGTGACGTCCACTTTATCGGACCCATGTCGCTCCTCGTGTAACCTCTGCTCGCGCACTCGCGCTTCACGCGAGAGAACCCAAAGTCCGCGATGCGGACGTGGAAGCCATCATCGAGGAGGAGGTTGCGAGAAGCAAGGTCACGGTGGACCACCCCTTCCCTGGCGGTCAATAGACGTGGCACGGGAACAAGTGGAACGACCCGCGATGTCGGCATGTCAGAGATACGTGGGGAAAACCATGGTACCCGGTTGTCGGCTGATGTTGACTCGAGAGAGGGGGAAGGGGATAGACGGTGACGGTCGCCTACTAGAACCTCGAAGACAACAAAAAATCATCGTCCGTCTAACCATTTCGCCACAACATGAAGCTATAAAGCTTCCCTCCACACGATTCATAGTCTTGCTGCCACCTGGCAACGCGTTCGAAGTGCATGCAGAGCAGGCAAGACACGCAGCAAAAGTACTGCGGACGAACAAGTTGTTGTGAATCTCTCTGTCGTAACTTTGGTTGTTGTCAAAATTTTCCAACAAGGCACTCCAGGCGGGGCCTGCAGTGTGTGCACTGCTACAATATTGTGCTCTGTCTCTCTCTGCTGTAACCCTACGGCACTCTAGGCGGGGCCTCAAAGCGTGTGTGCGCTAGCGCGTGAGCGTCTACACCGTTGCTTGCCTATGCAGGTGTATCACGCCCTTTGCCGCCTCGATGGCCATGCGGCACACGAGGTCCTTGGTCGCCGTCTTGTCGGAGGAGACCAGCATGTCCTCTACGGACCCGTTCTCCATAAACATCGTCACCACCGACGGCACCGGCCGCAGCAGCACCCCCACGAACTGCACCACGCAGTTGTGGTTGCACACTGTATGTATTTCGGCAACAACGTTTTCCCCCACAAGAAATCGGGTTCCAGACAGACGGGCAGGTTAAAGGGGACGGGGTGAGGTGATTGAGAGCTTCGTGCTGATTCTGGGTGAATTTTTTACCACTCGATGACCGTCTTGCTATTCAGGAGACGCGTGTGTGGTCGTTGAATTGATCTATTTATCGCTCCAACTCAAACCACCACTAGTCGCAAGCAAGGGCTTGACGAGGACGAGGGTGTACCATCAGAAACAATGCGCATGAGTTCGGTGCGCGAGAGCGAGCGGCGCAGAAAAGCTAACGAGATTGCGACACGTGGGCACCACACGAATTTCAGCTGAACGATTTTCCCTCGCCTCCGAGTGATAGCCGTGTATCACACCAGCAAGAAGAAAGCGAGACATCCCGTACATCCAAAAACCCTGTAGGCTGCTGCGCGCTTCTCCTACAATCCCGCCCACCCACCTTTGGCTAGCATCCTCGCCTCGTGCCGCATCTCCTCCTGCCCCTGCACCAAGTTGTCAATATCCCGCTGCTTCACCTTGCCGCCCAGCTCCGTCCCCGCCGTCGCATCGTTGCTATCGCCACCACCGACCGCCACCGATGTCGCCGCGCCCGCCGCCGCAGCCACCGCAGCCGCGGACGCGATGCAAGTCTTGAGCTCTTTGACGGCAACCTCCATACCTCTCCACCGAGCCCGCCGTACCACGCCGAATGACCCTTCCCCGATGACGTGGTCGACCTCCACCTCCTCCGGCTTGAGCTCCTTGAACCCCTCGGCGGTGCTGCTGCTGCTGCTGCTGCTCCTTGCCCGATCGCCGCCGCTGCTCCCTCCCGCGGACAGCGCCCGGGAGGGCTGCAGCACCCAAGCTTCGCAATACCGGGGGTCGGTCTCCTCCTTGTCCTCATCACCCACATCTCGCGCTACGGGTTGCGCCATGACTTCGGTAGGATTCACCCAGCCGCCGCCGCCGCCGCCGCCGCCGCCGCCGCCGCCGCCGCCGCCGCCCTCGCGGGGAACGGAGGCTACCGCTACCGGCGGTGACCCCGCCCGCGCTCCGCGATCATCTACAAACGACACGTGCCTGTCGCCCCGGCCGCCGTTGGCGGTGGTGGTTAGCGTCGAGGCGGACGGCGCTCGCGCCAGCAGCAGTCGCAGGTGGCCCTTCTTGAAGCCCATCGCCTCGAGGTCCGGTTCCGTGACCGCGCACATGGCATCGAGGGTATCGAAGCCCTCGGAGACCAGTCGGCTCTCGTAAGCGCTGAGGCCAAGGCTCGCCAGCCACTCCGTCAGCGCCGCCGTCGGGGCACCGGTCTCAGAGCCTGCCGGTGGCGGCGGCGGCGGCAACGGCGACGGTGCGCCGCCGTTGCTATGAGCGGAACCGCCTGTGTGCTGCCGTGCTCTTACGGCGTTGGCGCTGGACGCAGGCTCGTCGCCCCCGCCACTGGCACTCTTTGCGCCCCCTGAACAAGCGCAACCGCCGTCCACGCCATCAGCCACCCCCATCGCGAAGAGCCAATCCTAACGAGCAGTCGAGACCAAGTCACAGCATGCGTACACGCGCGAGNGGGGGGGGGGGGGGGGGGGGGTGAAATGCGCGCGGATAGACGACGTGTAGGATATTTTTTACTGTCCAGGCCCCCCCAGATTGGTACCGGAAATAAAAAAAGCGAACGTGGACGCTAATGGCCACGAGTTCACCCTGCCAGGTCACCCTGCCCGTGGAGGGCCCCAGCGCCTCCCTGATACCCTACAATACCCCAAAACGCCGTGAGCTAGTCCACGTCCGGACGGCACAGTCCTGGGCAATCTTGACGGCGGCAGCAAGCGTGGCCCACACCTGTTCACAACTATGCTCGTGAAGGTCGCCCTACGGCATTCTGGCAATGCTTGACCAAGCCGTGCAAACGACTTGTCTTGAAACATAGCATTGAAGACAAACGACGCAAGAAGCCATCACCACAACAAATCTGTCGGTAATCATTACAGGTACAGCAGCTGCAGTCATGCCTAACTATAAGATAATGCACCTATTTAGCAAACATATTCATAGGCGTGAGTGAAGCTTTCCTCCGCTCAACTCACCGCGAGATAGTCATGGCCCATAGAGTTTGCCAAGCAGCGCAAGCACAGACCAGCCTTGGTGGTGACGTTCGGCCGTGCTCCTCGAATCAAGAGCTCCTCCGTCACCCCCAGGTGCCCAGAGCGCACGGCCAGCTGCAGAGGGGTGAGACCCTTGTTGTTGGTACGCTCCAGGTCGGCACTAGGTATGTTATCGCGGCAAAAGGGGCGGGCATGAATGGGGGGGAAAGGCTCACACAGCAGCAAAAGTTTGGAAGCGGTGTATCTTCACACCCTTGAGCAATACCAACGAAAACGACCGGAAGACACGGCCATGCAGCTACAGTGGCAGCTAAATAGCTCCGGTTGAATACCACCGGTGGCCCTATAGCGCCAGTCCCTCTGATTAGGGCGGGTCGATTCGCCGGGTACATACCAGCGTTATTGAGGGTTCCCCACTGTATCTCCATTCGTGCTAGCATGCCGAGCGAACCCCGATTTCTAAGGGGAAGCACACAGCACAGGTAAATGCGCCTTCTTGCGGGTCGCAGGTATCGATCCTCCTCACGAATCGACAAAAAACGAATTGACAAAAAAAAAAGGCTGTACCCACACGTCAAGACTCTCACCCCTTGTCCAACAGGAACGACACCGCTTCCAACGACCCGTGCTCCGCTGCCTCCATCACCGCCGTCCACCCGTTGCCCCTGCCGACACATTCTACATCAACGTCCCCGCTCGCCAGGACCCGTCCCATGGCAAGGGTGTCCCCCACTCTGGAAGCCTCCAGCAACCGGCGCCCCGCTTCCTCCGCGGCCTTCGCGCCGCCTCTCTTCCCAACCCCCCCTTTGCCACGCCCGCCGCCGTCACCGCCGAAGATGACCCCCCCCTCTCTCGCGCGCAGATTGCGGCGCCCCTTCCGTCCCTGGAAGCCTGATCCCCCCGCAAGTTCCGAGGAAGGCAGAAGTCTCGCCGCGTCGAGAGAACGCCTGCTGTTGTTCGACCGCTTGGGAACCCCCATGGGAACTCCCGGGCAGTTCTTCTGGAGCAATCGGACCACGGACTTGTGGTTGCCCGCGAGCGCGAGAGCCGCCGCGGACGCACCGCCTCCGTCCGGAGTAGAAGGTGACAGTCCCGCCCCCACGACGAGGAATCGCGTCACGGCCAAGTGGCCTGTGGGTGCGGAGAGGGGAGAGAGTGGCGAGCACGATCTTGGCGGCAAAAAGTAAAGCGCTTTGTTTAAGCTATGCTACCAAACAACACCTTCGAAATGTCCCCCAAACGCTTCACGACAGGGACAAGGATGGAAAAGTTGGAGCAGGCAAAAGTGTCACTGCAATTCGGGAGTAAGTGTGCGTCGTGACGTAAAACTTCCGCATGTCGGGCACGGGTCGAGTGATCGTTCATCATGAATCGACAAGGCCGCGACCTTGTGGACAAATCATTCCGCCGCTAACAGCGGACACTTTCAATCTCGCCGCCTACACACTCGAGCGGTTCTCACCCTTCGCCGCGGCCAAGTGCAGCGCCGACTTCCCCTCCCGCGTCACGGCTTCCGGCGGGCAGCCCCCGTCTATGAGCGTCTGACAGACCCTCTCGTCTCCCCTCAGCGCCGACAGGTGCAGGGCGGTTTCCCCCTTGGTTGTTCGGGCGGCGGCGTCGCAGCCCTCGAGGCTCAATAGCCACTCTACCTGTGTCCCGCGGACAACAAAAAGGATAGGGGGGGGGGGAAG
>CACKRE030003456.1:170432-180993 GCA_902602495.3 Ectocarpus sp. CCAP 1310/34
CTTTGTGCATAGACCAATGACCCCGTGTTCTCGACAGGACGGAGCATTGTTGTTCCCACAGGACCGATGACCGATGGCATGTTCTTGCATGCCGTAGTTGTTAGGCCATTGCCCCGCGTCCTCGAGAGGACGGAGCATTGTTCTCAGGGGGCGCAAATGGCCAATCGTCAGAAGGGGGCGTGGAAATGTTGGGCACGGGTGTTGCATGTTAGCAGCGAAGGGAGTATTTGTGTGACTCGTTCAGGAAACTCTCGAACGTGAACGGTGGTATGTGTATCCCTCCGTATTGGGTGCAGGAACCAAACAAGGAAAACCTTAGGCACGGATGCATCAGAAGGTTGCGTGCGGCGGGTTGAAATTCCAGAGCGCGGATGGATATACCGTATATGACACAAGATAACACACCCCCTGCACGGATTATCAAAGCTCGATTACTCCACGACAAAGAGGATGCATAAACGAAATGATACATTTTCGAGAAGCTATGAACGAGACGGTTTCAACGACGCCGTTTTCGGCGCTGTGACTGTTCCTGCAGTGAGAAAACGAGCTTGGTCAAGGGGGTGTGTTATCTTGTGTCTTACACGGTAGCGCGCCTGGGGAGTGCCCTCTACACACACGATTGCACTTGGTGTGCGGGGACAAACCATATCGCGTGTTCAGCTTAATCCCGATAGTAATTTGTGGCGGTGATGGGGGAAGGCCACAATCTGTGTCGTCCTGCGATGGCACCAAACCATTCGTTGCATTATTCCCGTCCCTTCTCATCTCGACTAGATGGGAATACCCCCATCACTCGGTCCACGAGACCAACTACATACATCGCAAACGAAAAACGTACACCCTCGCATGCACATACTGTAGTTCGACTCGTCCTATTTAGTCACAGCTTCACTGTAGTCTGTAACCGCGATGTGGCCACGCTGCAGCGCGCCCCGGCCCCGACGTGCAGCAGCTCACAAGATTGCTGTCTCGTGCACCCAGGGAAAGCGAAAGCCGTCGCTGCTCCGATGACCAACACAACGTGCTCAGGATTTAAGATGCACGTGTTGAGTGTTGCTACATGACTCCGCAGTCGGAGCGATTCGTTGCCGAGGAACCGGATGACAGTCAATTGTCCTTGTGCAACTGCAAACTGGCCCACGTATGTCAACACAACCTGTAATCTACATCATTGCACAGTTGTGTGTAGACAGCTGTGGTGCGATGGACACCTCTCGTTGCGTAGCCAACCCACCGAGGTCAGGCCCTCGATGCGGTCAGGATAGCTCATCGGTTTCGTTTGGAACGGGATTGGATGAGGGCTCTTCTGCGCAGAGACAGAAGCGTCGCACACAACCGAGCTCTGCTTGAAGTACCTGGTGGGGTTTTCGCCGACGCTGCACACCATGTGAAGGCCACGATCGAGGCAACCATTCCCCCATGTCGGTGCTACTTTATCCAGGACTAGTGTATCAACCAAACCTTCGTCGGCACACCCGACATCTATCTACGCTGTGTTCTTCCACAATCGTCTGCTGCTGCTGTAGACTGCAGACGCATAAAATCACGGGAAAAGTTCAGCATCGGTGTCGCGTTGCGTGGAGCTTCTTGGAACGACGAGGTGAACAGAACGGACATAGAAAGGGCACTACTCACTGATTCGTTGTGTCCACTCTGAGTGGCGAAGTGCAGTGCTCTCCACCCCTTCGAGTTGGACGTGACCAGCATGCCGGCATCGCTGCATCCTTTCTCAAACAAGCTCTTGGCAGATGGAAGATCTCCAAAGATGAGCGCGGAATGGAGAGGGTACCACTTCCTGCCCGCGTCTTCCGCCATCGAGAGGCCGCCGGAGATGCCACTCTGTTTTCTACCCGAGGGGTCCCCCCGCAGTGTGTGTGCTCGTGGAGCTATGAGGAGGAGGTCGAGAGGGCACCAACGACCTCGCAAGGATAACCACAACAAAAAAACGCGGCGAAACTACGACGAGGAGTGCCATCTGCGGAGGCGGACACCTCGTTGAGCGACAGGAGGGGACGTCCAAAAGTTGTCCCCGCGTGAAAGTTTGGACTCCACGAACGATGCATCATGTAATTTGCTCTGTACGTGCGCGAGACAAGGTGCACGAGAGTAGGGGGAAGAGAAACGGGGCATGTCGCACACACGCAGTATGTCTCCCCTCCAGATTCCTCGCGATGCAGCCTGCACCCGGAGTTCACCACCGGTGGGTCATAACGAAAATCGCGATTCTGGATCCACATCATCTTCGTGGAAAGAAATCTTTGCAGTCGATCATGGGTCGGTGCCGCAGCTGGGCGTTAACTTTGTGAGGGCTGCTCAAGACGTGGCTACTGTGAAGTACACCCTGGCGAATATTCGGTCACAAGGATTGGCGAGTGATGGTCCTGTCCAACATGCAACACTCACGCTGCGGCAGGATCTTCGCAACCTTGGTCTGGGTGCCGTTGTATGGGACTGTGTGAGTTCAAGGCTCAATACATAGCTGCCAAGTCTTCTAGTCTACAGGTGCTAATCGCCTAATGGACTTCAGTTTAGCGAGTCATTCTAGTTGGAATGTTGCTCCTAACACGCACTGATATATCATCACGCTAGAGAGCTACATGTCGAGCAAGTAGAGGTATCTCCTGACTGTATCCTGCCACTCAACTCAAACCGCCCTCCGTTGCCAAGTGTATGATGGTTACGCCCCCACAACGCAACAATGTAAGAATACGGATCCTTGTCGGCCGTGTCCGAAAGCCACCCTCCCCCAAAGTATGACCTGTAGTAGCGAGGGAAGCGATAGTTTCTGCGTGTGTGAGGTTTGGAGTACTGTAGGTGTTGCAACTCCACGGGTACGGGTAATCTCATCGCGGTGTAGTCTAGAGGCGTAGGTCAACCATATGCTACAGATGCTTCTGTTTGGACAAGGAACTGATACATATCTTGGAGGCTCTGTCTCAAATCAAATACGACACGAGGGTGGCCAGAATTCAAACTTGTACACAACATATACCAGAGGCAATATAGGATCGGCGAGTACGCCCCCTCCCTGTCCCCACCCCCCGCTTCCGTGTGTAACGAAATACCCTTGTGGACAGGGCGAATACCTTGCCGCATTTCTCGGCCGACATCGCTATCTCGTATCGGGAAAGAGAGTATTAGACTTGGGCGCCGGGACAGGAGTTGCGGGTCTCGCAGCCGCACAGTGCGGTGCCAAGGACGTGGTGTTGACAGACCGCCATGCCCTCGAGCATCTTGTGCGATCCAACGTGAAACGCAATTCAGGGACGTTTTCAGGACCGGGCTGCCCCCGCGTGACCTTCATGTCGTTCAGCTGGTAAGTAACATTCATGAAAAAACGAAATCGGAAAGAAATGAGTTTGGGATTTGGTTGTTAGTCTGGGCTTTGGCGAAAGGTCCTTACTCTTTTCCAAGGAGCAGGGAGAGAGGACTAACGATAGTCCTGCTGCTATAGACGGCGGACATAGCGCACTTGAACCCATATGCGACGAAAAGGCACGAAATTCCTGTACTCACCGCTCGTCCGCTCGCGTGCCTTCTCGACGGCATACAAACGTCGATGAGTGCAGGGACAATCACACGGCCGCAGAGGCGAGGGAATTGTCATCACCCGAGTTCGACATCGTCCTGGCGTCTGACTGTCTCTATGACTCCGCGATGTTCGCTGCGTTCCGAAGAGCGTTGGCTGCCACGTGCGGCCCGAGAACGATCTTGCTGGTGGCCTTCAAACGACGGCATAACAGGTAGAAATACATCGACAATCGATCCCAGGTGCATGTACGGATCAACTTGAGCTTTTTGTCTTATGTTTACACGGTTGGCCGTACCTCTTGATGCAAGGAGTCATGCGATGCGCTGAAAATATTGGCAAGGCTTCTTCGTCCGAAATGCACCCGGTGTGTTTTGAATGGGCTGTCGACGCCCTCCAATCTGGTCGAAGGAGTCTCATGCGAATTTCGGGAGGTCCAAAGCTTTGTGGCGCTCAAAGACATGGAGTTGACAGAGCTCCAGACCCCCTCTTCAAAAATGGCAGTGCTGTCGCCTATCCGCCTCTGCAGCCGCGAGAAAGACTTCTTCGCACAACTGGAAGACGACTTCGAGCTCGAACTTGTTGATCCGCGCCCCTGCGAGCCATTGAAGGCCTCGAAAGACATGGAGGGAGTGATAGCCGCCGCCGACAAGATTGCAATCAACCGGAATCGTGGCGTATATTTGCTGCTCGGGGCACGGCGTGGACATGATATTCGGAGGGTAGACCTTCACCGCTGGATGAGTGGCGTCTCAATCGTTGAGACGGTAAACGAGGCAATAAAGAGACAACGTTGATCTTACCTGTCTGGGCGAATCGTTTCGCACGTAACGGTAGGGAATCGCTCGAAAACAGCGTAAACCACGAGACACTCGAAAAGATTCACGGGTTCGCCATCAGATCCCACGAATGATGATCTTCTTCGTATCTCCCACATGTCTCCGAAGTCGGCAGGTCTCACCAAACACGTGAGGACAACCATTTACAAGGAAAGCAAGTGCAAACCCCGCAAGCAATAGCAAAGGACGCCGAGACACACCACAAAGCGGAACACATAAGTCTATGTACATAAACATGGTGACACCAACACAAATAGCGACACGGGAACAAGGCAACCAAAGTTACACCCGTATGCTATCTTTGTCGAGTGTGTCTGCTAATCATACGGTCCTATCTAGTCCACTTTCAAGGGCGTCGTCCTCGGTCGATTGCCGCCCTCCTCGACCCCATCCTCTTTTATCGCTACGATGGCGTACCCAGCCATGACGATGTTGGCTGCCAGCACTGCCGCCATGCCGCTGTCATTGCACGATGGTTGAGCAGACAGGATAGCAATGGAGGAGGGGGGGGGGTGTTGTGCTCAGTGGAATGCATGGCCTCGGGTTCAAGACCAGCCGGAGGGATCGGGGGGGGGGCACAGTCAGTAGCCTTCGCAGGATTTTCTTTTAGGAGGTAAACATTTTGGACAAAGCATGCAATCGGGGAGTTTGGTGAGGGTTCGGACTAGGGACAGGGTCTACCCCCTCCCTGTCCTACTTCCTCATTACATAATTTCTCGCGAAGGCGGTCTCCGAAAACTTGTGGTGATCCGGTTGCACTTGCACGTGCAGGGGGGACAAGCGCAAGGCCATTGCGCACGACACACCAGCAGTAGCTGGGCGAGGTTTGTTCCGTGCCCTTGACAAAAGTCCATCCAACCCCGGGTCTGCGCCAAGGATATCCTGATTGTTGCACCGCGAGTGCTGCGTGCTTTCTCTAACAGGATACTTCATTGGTGCTGGCACCAGTCAGCTAACGCCAACTCAACGTGAAATGCAGAGGCGATGTTTGTACATTGTCTAACCGATGGGGCACGTGGACGATCGTGAACACCTGGTACTCCTCGAAGCTCCAAGTATTTCTGCAGTTATTGACGCCATAGAGCTCGCACGCTGGCTTATTTGCCTCGGCGCGCGAACCTTACCGCTCGCACCTCTACATTGTACATACCCTTCTCGCTCACCTGCAAAACGTTCGTGTGTTGGGCGCTGTGTCTTCTCGACGTTTCATAACCACCACGTGAACGGTGCAGAGAGGCGACACCGGAAGGAGCAAGAGCACGGATACGAGTGGATGTTTATGTTGGAGCTCACAAGCGTAGACCGTCCCAGACATTGGCCGAAATCAATAGCGTCGAACTCCGTTCTACTAGCCGCGCACGACAAACCGGAGGATTGAGGCTAGTTCAAAAAGTTCTTCCTGTGTTAACGCATGTGAAAACGCGCACATGTAGGGCAGCAGCATGTTACAGACGTTTGTTTTCGTTTATTTTGCCCTGAACCCATTGGAAATTCACAGGTCGCACAAATAACCTGTGCTTGTCTATTTTGCGACCTATTCGCGAGCATGCAAGCACGGCGCTCTCGCGTGATGTATCCCTATGAAACTTGCTGACAGACGCAAGGACAGCAGTCGGCGCCGACCTCTGAGTATGTAGTCGTGGAAGGCGAAGAATGTGCCGATGGGAAAGGCCACCATGAAGGCCGAGAACAGGATGAGAGTCTTGACCACGGACCGGTTTTCCTTTGCCGTCAAACTTGGAGACAGCGGCGGCACAAGAAACACAAACGACATTGAGCGGGGGGGAGGTCTGTAGACAAGTATAGATCATTACTTCAATCGAGCTACTTCTACGGGTGGGGTCTTGAAGGTTTCCCGATTCCCAGAGACCTCGACCTCGGAGTGGACGCTAGTCGATATGGACTACTCTACGGGGGACCAGCAGGTGCATTGTTGCCTGTTCAGTGCAGCCGTATTTATTTGCGACAGCAGTTTACCTGGATAATACACGCAGCGGTCCGTCACAACCCGGCACTTCATGGAGCTTTAGGTATCCCAAAACATATGTAGAAGCAACGAATCCGGTGCACGTATGTGCAATGACCAACAGCACTCCCTGCTGGCACACCCGTACTAGCCGTACTACTGCTGTACACGCGAGCAAGAAGCTGTAGTCTAGTCTACAGCAATACCTAGACTATCGTCTACCATTTCCCTCCAGGCAGCGTGTTCGAAGATTACTTCTCGCTCACATTTCACCCACACCCCATCGCCGTGGCAGTGGAATAGGTTTCGGGTCACTTGCATCGGCCGGTGGAGACGACGGCATTCTATCGTGGGAGAAGAGATGCACGGCAGAGGCGAGAAGAGATATGGCTGGGTGTGTTCACTCCACTTCCTGCTGAAGTTCTCCGCAATCTCCATCGGAGATCATGGAGTTCAAATTTCTCTGCGGCGTTCTGTACGCGCGCAGACTGTGGACCGCAGGCCGTACACCGTACACCAACAACACCACGGCAACGAGCCGGAGCAAGGTAGACCGCAACCACGCTGACAACACGGCACGCGGAACAACCGGGCGCCCCGAAAAGTGATTGATAGCTCCCACGAGCAAGCCAAGCCTTCTCTACGAGAGCCATCCCCGCCCGGACAAACGCTAACAAGTAGTGTAGTCGCGCTGGGTACCCTTTGCGCGTCCCAACCAACATGGCAGATTTCACCCAACAACAGACCGTGCCGATGTCGGCTGACCCAATGGAAGAGGTTGAGAACAAGGCACCCTGCGTAGATGCTACTGCCAAGGATGTGAAGTCCGGAACGCCCAGCCCTGGAGCCGAGGAGAAGCCCACGGAGATGACGAGGTACGGGCGGTGTAGCGTGTGGAGACATGAAAAAATAGACGAGCTAGCTGCGGGGTGATCGGAGACCACTCCGCATTCTGCGGTCTAGATCGCCCGGACTTTCGTAAGGTCATCTCCAGCTCTGTGCGTGTTTGGTTGTCTAGGCTGCGCGCCGATAAGCACTACACATCGTAATACGTGCGGCAAGCGGCTGCTCGTTGATGCTGTGTGTAAATCCCGAGCTCTTTCTGGTGCGATGTATGTAGTCTCGTGCTATAGTTGCCGGGCCGCGTTGGATTTGGTACAAGATGGACTGGCTCTCTTTCAGCCCTATGATGTTGCGGGCGTTCATACATATCGTCGCTGTGCTGCTTATCTTGCATTCGTAACACCTTCAGCAGGTGCTGCAGAAAAACATCTGCGTGTGCACTTCAGACTGGCATGGCCTTCCTTTTTTTCTCGCCGAAGGATGCCTGAAATCGATGCACAGCAACAGCTGCGGCCCATGTAGATATTGGTGTACCGTGCCGTTTCCATTTTTTGCTGTTGCCTCCCCTCCCCCTCTGCTCTCTGCTGTTTCCGCGGGCTAAATTGTCTCTTGGTGTGGGCCATCATCGATTCGCGCGCACCTTTCTCTGTCTCTCTGCAATGATCGGTGCACATCCAGCCTCGTGCTATTGAAAATGTCAACGACTCTCGCACGTGTGGACCTGGGTTACCGCTGGTTGTTAGAGGGTACAGCCATAGTTTGTATTCCGGCATGGAGACCATCAATTCGACCGAAGTACGTTGTATGCACTGCTACTTTCTGCACTGGAAGCACTACACTGGTACAGAGTCCCATGGTTTGAGAACACGCAGTAATTTGTGCGAGTGATTTTTGATTACAGAAGAATATTAACAAATCGCATCAATATCCATTATGAAAGTCGGGACAAGTTCGCTGCGAAAGGAGTCATGATGTTCCGGGTTTCTATGTACCTAACTTGTCCTCACGTCACTTATCCGAGGGGTGGAACATCAAAGTAGGTATGCTGTGGAGCATCGACGTACGCTGTTGAGTTCCGGTGGGGGACAAGTACCTAAAAGGCGTTTCATTTGGACGCGCTGGAAGATGCAGCTGCTGTATGCTCCACTCAAATATGACCCAACCTACAGAGTGCAATGTAGTGGATCGGCGCACGAAACGTGAATGTATACCCCCGGTCCTCCGACTAAGGCAATAAAAGATGACGCTGCGCGCATACCGACACAGTGGTTTGGGCGGGTCTTCTTGACGACATCCCTTGATTCATTTTTTATTTTTCTTTCACAACCAAGCTTGTCTCTCTGCGAACGACAAAGGTCGGGAGGGAGGATGGATTTTGGTGATATTTTTCATCTCTTGAGCGTACCTGACACCGCATGCGGTGTCCCGTGGTACACCCCCCCCCCGAACACGCCTCACGCCTCGCAGCAAGGACTACTACTTCGACTCGTACTCCCACTTCGGCATCCACGAAGAAATGCTTAAAGACGAGGTGTGTACACGTGCATGATGCAAGCACCACAACACCTTTCGCACATGGACGGGGTGATAATGCTCTCATATAAGGGGCGATCGGTTTTCTCGGCGCGGATAACTCAAAGAAGAGGATCCGCGGTACCAGTAGTAGTGCCTAGACCTAACAAGCTATTAAACTTGAACCAACCACGGAGATGTTTCATCTAGGATGTGATGGGGGCCTTGTCATGCTGAAGATCGCAATCAATGCCGTTGAAGGTGTTGTGTAGGTCTTGGTATGCATGGGCGTTAACCTGCTTGTCTCGGCTTGCCTGACTGCCGGGCACGATAGTGAGGTATAGGCCGCTCGGCCATTTTTTTTTTCAAAAGCGCCCCGACAACCGTCAACCTTGGTAGCGTTGAGCTCAGACGTTCTCCAGTGGGCTTTTCTTTTTGCTCTTTTTTTTTGTTTGCAGCGTTTGGAGACGTTGACTTTGCACCCTTGCCGCTGAGTTGTCTCCTGGTAGCGTCGCTGTTTCAGGCATCGCGTCTGCGTAGAGGAAGGGCGACCTACTGCTCTGTGACCTATCAAACATGTTTGTGGTTGACTCCCCTCTCGTGGGTGTTGTCGTTGTCGTCGTCGATCATTGCTGATGCTCGTGTTTAGGTGCGTGCTGATGTTGTTATTGTTGTCGTCGTCCTCCTCCTCACTATTGCTGTTGCCAATTGTTTGGTAGCCACTGGCTGTTGTTGTCGGCGCTGTCGTTGTCGTCGTTGCCGCTGATTTCGTCACTGTTGGTGTTGCCGTCTTCGTCGCAGGTGCGAACGACGAGCTACATGAACGCGATCGAACACAACAAGCACCTCTTCGCCGGGAAGGTGGTGATGGACGTGGGCTGCGGAACGGGGATCCTTTCAATGTTCGCCGCAAGGGCGGGGGCGGAACAGGTGCGCGAGAATAAGGGCGACATGGTAGCAAGCTCATAATAGGGCCATATACTCATGACCCAAGGCATGCACATGGTGAGCACGCACCCTCTCGAGAATCAC
This sequence comes from Ectocarpus sp. CCAP 1310/34, assembly GCA_902602495.3. NCBI lineage: Eukaryota > Phaeophyceae > Ectocarpales > Ectocarpaceae > Ectocarpus > Ectocarpus sp. CCAP 1310/34. Next base: position 180,157 of record CACKRE030003456.1, read on the forward strand.
AGAGACCCCCGTGAAACACTGTGCAAAACCATAGGGTAAGGTCTGCCAATATTTGTTGTTCGTCTTTAGCTAGGCCCTTGGGCAGGTAAGTGATTCCGAGAGTACAGAGTGAGACGAGCAAGCAACCCCCCCCGCCCCCCCCCGCCTGCGGTACCAAGGCCGCGTAAGGGGGGGATATAGGGGTAGCCACTTTGCGAGGTGTGAACGGTGGATTTGTCAGCCGTGGGAAGGGAAAAAGGGAAGTTCTACCAGGACACTACAAGAGACTTGGAGTGCCCTCGGAGAATGAAGCTTTTGACCAAGCGTTTAAGAAGGAGGTGGACGCATGGGCCCAGAAAGAAGAAGAGACATCGAAGGCAGACGTTGGGAACGTCGAACTAGAAAAGGNAAGGGGAGGAGTGGTTGTGAACTTGTTTCAGCAAGGAGACAAGACTGACCCAGGAAACTACATGGGAATCACACTGTTGAACACAGTAGGAAAAGTGTTCTGTAAGCTGCTGAACGATAGGATAGTGGGAGTATTGGAGAAGGAACATAGCACTGGTGAGAGCCAGGCAGGTTTCCGCAAGAAGAGGGGGTGCTTAGACCACGTGTTCACGGTAGGGAGAATCATCCAAGGTAGAAAGAGGGCGGGAAAGCCGACGTACTGCTTCTTCCTGGACGTGAAAAAGGCATACGACACCGTATGGAGAAATGGGTTGTGGAAACAACTGTCCANGAGAGTGGACGAAAAGCGCGGTCATGTTAGACGGAGAACTAACTGTCTAAATTCTTCGACATTGAGCAGGGGGTCCCACAAGGTTGCACGCTGTCCCCAACATTGTTCCAGGTGTTCAT
>CACKRE030003456.1:208469-224474 GCA_902602495.3 Ectocarpus sp. CCAP 1310/34
CTCCTGTTGTGTGCAACCGTGAGATAAGATTTTCAAGGTAGACAGACACCTTCAGATACGGCAGTAGGGATGTGACGAGATGAAAAATTCTCCATTGACAAAGGAGATATCGTAAACCACGCTCGCATCTTGTAAGCACGTGACAGAACCTCAGATCAAATTAAAACACCTCGTTGGGGAAACATTTCTATCGCAAGTCGTTGGACGCTCGTGAAGCACTTGGCCGGCGTCCGGCCAAACTTGAGGTGTAAGCCGACATAAACAAACGATGTGGCGTGTCGCACGTGCAACCATTCCACGGCGGTACGGCAGAAGGGGAGAACCGCCCACATGACAAACATACACTTACAACAACATATTGGTGAAATTGAGAGCGAAGCATGAAATTGAGAGCGAGATTGCGCGATGCGCTGCAGCTGGACTACTGCTGAGAGGTGGAGCTTGCTGTGTAGCTTGAATTGAAGGGCAAGCCCGTAGCTACAAGCAGATACCCTGGTCATCCTGTGGGAGTCTCTCGATGTGGAGTTACAGCGGCGAGCAGAAGCTACAGCAGAGCCCACCGCCCGAGNGTTGTTTTATGTGCCACTCGCAATCGCGCAACGTCCCTTGATGCATTTTCCTCACCAGATCTCTCACGCTTGCACCACGAACACCCTTAACGCTTACCATTGGTTTCATCGTGCACAAAAAACTTTGCCGTACACCGCGTGTCGCCAATCCTTCGAAAACAACACAGCAGCAGCAGCAGCAGCAGCAGCAGTGGCGCAATGTACGACATACGCTTCTCGTTCACTCACGTCATACGTCGTCACGACCACGTCGAATGCGGCCACCTGCTTCGCGCTCAGCCTTCGCCTCTCCCTCAAGGGCATCACGTAGCTCAGCACGGAGAGACCCCCAGAGCCTGATTCTAGCCTATCGGACCACCGCCATGCGGCCTCCTTCGTAGGCGCTAAGATCAGAGTAGACCCGCAAGGCAGACCCGTCCCGTTATGTGTTCGCCTCGCCCTACTGTTGACAGGGAAGAGAGGGGGGGGGGGGGGGGACCGAGNCCGCCATGCGGCCTCCTTCGTAGGCGCTAAGATCAGAGTAGACCCGCAAGGCAGACCCGTCCCGTTATGTGTTCGCCTCGCCCTACTGTTGACAGGGAAGAGAGGGGGGGGGGGAGGCGACCGAGCGATAACCATGGTGGCAAGAGCTTTGCTACAAGGTGACGGATCATGCCCCGATGGGCCACGGTCATATTTTCGTTGTCATCCCATATATTCCTGGCGTTGGTCCTTACATACCTTTCGGAACAATTCTGGACGCACCAGCCGGGGTCGCACAGAAGGCAGGCCATAAAGGAGATTTATTCGTTGGATTATTCGTGTGGTGCTCTCAGATGTTGACGTTGCCTTCAAAAAATCTGGACCAGTACTTGGCAGTTCTTACCTGTATTGCTGCCCTACTCCACCAAGAACTATTTAGCTCACCTGCCGACCATCCCCCGGCTTCCGTCGCCATCGTTGAAGGTAACGCCTGCCCGAACAAGGGCATGCAAACATGCCGACGCCTCCTCGGACGACAGATGCCCCAATAGCCCTCCCTTTATGTCGATAGCGTCGTCGTCGTCGTCGTCGTCGTCGCTGACCGAGGCCCCTGCTGCAACTGCCGACCTTCCACCTTTCTCGCCTCGCTCCCGCCAGAGCATCCACTGCAACGTGCTCTCCTGCAGGGTGGAGAGGGTCAAGCCTTCCCGCGCCTTGCTGGCGAGGTTGGCCACCTGCTTCGGAGCCGTGCACCGCAACAAGATGGTTTAGTTACTTCGTGCGGACACCCTCATCCAACCTCAATCGAAAATTCTCCTGGTACAAGATGCACATAGGCTTCGTCCAGAAAGCTCACCCAGTCCACCACATGAACCGGCAAGGGACAGCCGGTGCGGGGCAAGAGCCTCTCAGCTGCGACCCTTCTACTTGTAATAGATCGAATTGAGGGGGCTAAAAGCCGAAACAACTCTCAACCGCTTGAATGACGATCGGCACAGACGCCACCGCAAGCGCTGCTGCTGAGTTCTCGCACCTGCAGGGGGGGATAGAACCCCCCGAGATAACAATCTCTGGCACCAGCCCCACGCCGTCGCGGCGTGCCCTCCGCAAGCGACGAGCCATCCGTCATATCCTCGTCGGCTCCCGCTTCCGTGGCGCTAACCCCTGGCTTGCTTCTTCCTGGCTCGCTCTCCGAGAACGAATCGATCGAAGCCTGCTCGCTGTACTCCGCAACTCCACAACGGCGAACACCACCGCCACCGTCGCAGCGTCCGCCATCGCGGGTGGAGACCGGTAGCGACTCTTCCTCGTCCGAACGTCCGTCGCACCGTCCTCTCGGCGCGGCGTTAGTTCTGTCTCCCAGCGCTGTCCGGAGCGGCACCACTCGGGTGTCGGCGGCGCTCGACTGGGTCGCGCAGCGTTCCTCATGCGTTTTCCTCGAAAACGACAATGCCCTCTCGCGGTGTTTCGACGTAGTGCGTCTCGGCGAGAACGATGGGTGTCGGGGTGGAGGTGGCGGCATGAAGCCCCCGGAGTCCGCCTGTTTTCGTGTGCTTCGTCCCTCCCGTGTACTAGCGTCCACGTTCCCACAGCCCGGATCACCCCCTTCTTCCTCTTCCAACCTAGAGCCGGCACTCACCACAAAAGGGGACCTGGAAGAGCTCAAACGAGTCTCAACCTCCGGTGTTAACGTTGTATCCCCGTCCTCTGACATGTCCTCCCCTGAACGAGGGAAAACAGAAGACGGCGTCCCCAACCCTTGCGGCGGCGACGGTACATCATCGGTAGTCTCCGACGTCGCCGATCTGACGGGGGACAAGTCGCAGTCACCGTCGCCCCCGCCGGAGGGCAAAGCCCAGCCGCCGCCGTTGCCGCTGCCGTAACCAGCATCGCCCATGTCCGCGACATCAAACGACCCGGCAAGCACAAACGGCGACAGTGAGCTAACCCCGCCAGTACCGTCCAAGAAACCGACGCCTTCGGTGTCGGGACTGAGCATTGACCTTAAGCGTTGGTCTCGTCGAACTCCCCTTGTCGACGCCGGACTCCGCGCTAGCGTAAAGCTCGCCCCGTTGTTGCCGGGAACACCACCCCCGTGGAGGACGCCACCGACGTCTCTCACCCCCGAAAACCCGCGGTCGAACGACGGCCTCCGCTCATGACAAATCATTCTCTCCCTGGCCGGCGATGCCGGCCCTAGCCGCAAGATCTCCGGAGACTCCGCCTGTTCGTCTACTCTTGCCTTATCGCCTGCCTGGGCCCGACGTTCCAGCCGTGCGTCCCCTTGTGAACTTGGCTCGTGGTGAGGGCTCGGCCTTCCACCGTTGAGTCCAGCAGCGGGAGCCGAGACACTCGCCGGTGTTGGGTCATTCCCTACGGGTGAGCTCAACAAGCTAAGCAGCTTATCAGGCGCGTTTAGGGTGGAACCAACGAAGCGTATTCTATCGCCATCACTGAGGTCACCGTCGTCGGCACCAACCTTCCGTTCGCCTGACAAGGCATCCCCGTTGCGACCATTCCCTGCCGCTGAAACCTTCCGCTCAAACTCCAATTGGAGCGGCGATCGGTGACAGCATTCAGCTCCCGAAGGGATGGCCCTGGCCGCGGCGGCGGCGCCATCGTTAACGGGGGCGCTGCTGCTGCTGCTGCTGCTGCTGCCAGCCAAAGGAGTGGGGACCAATGCGCACTGACTGTCATCAACGGCGCCGTCAACGGCGCCGAGCACGTCGTCGTCTTCCTCAACGAGCGCAGCAGCGGTGGCTGCTGCCACAAACTCCCCAGAAAGGTCGGTCCGACTGCTGCCACTGCCACTGTCGCCGTACCCGCTACCCTCCAGCACGGTGACGCCCACCTCCACCCCCGACCGCTGTACCGACAGCACAGCACCCCGTAGATGGTCCTCCTCGCCACTCTTGCCCACCCCGCGCGGGCTGGCGTGCACCGCCGTGACCCCTCCAATCATACTCGACTTGTCTTCAGACGAGGCGAAAAGAGGTGATTGCTCCTCCTCCTTCTTGTCCCCCTCCGCTCCCGTAGTCTCACCATGTGCCGTTTCCTCTCCTTCGATGCGCGTTGCGTCCGGGCATGCGGACAGCTCTGACATCAATACGTCCTCCGAAAACAAGTCCGGCCGCAGCGGGGTAGCCCCCGAACTTGACGCAGCAACACATCGCACTACTCCCTTCTCCTCTTCCTCCTGCTCGAGGGGACACACCACCTGTTCGCCGCCTCCGTTCGAGCCACCTTTGGTATGCTTCTGGGAGACCGCAAACATTTCTTCATTTTCATAGGCTGATGCCACGGAAATTTTTCTGTCAAGTGGATCGCTACTGCTCGTCGCTGATGCTGGTCCTTCTAAGGCCTGAGCCCCCGCCGGCTGTTGCGCCCCACGATGCAAGTCGTCCCCCTGCTCTTCCAATTGTCCCCTCACTGGCGGAGGCGTTGACAGTCCCGATTCTGTTCCATCGAGGTGGAGCGATTCCATGAGTTCTGACAGATCGTCCCGGCCGATCGGTTGTTGCTCCGTCTTCGTCTCCGGTCCTCCCGGCCGAGACTCGAGGCACCGCCTCCGGCCCTCGTGTTCTGAAGCGGTCCCGTCGCCACTTCCGACAGCCATCTGGGAGGAGCAAAGCTGGTCCTCCTTGGCAGCGTAGACACCCCCGAGGCCGTTGTAATCACCCATGCTACCGGAAACGGCGAAAGAATCCCTGACGACGGGAAGATATTTGTCTTCTGCACAGGATCGCTCCTTCGCGCCTGAGCGCGATGCCTTCACGTCGTTTGGCTGCGGCCCATCTTTCCCGCTATAGGCTATGACCGGTGCGGGATTGTACATCGACGCTAGGAAAGAAGGGCCTGGGTTCTGGAACATCGGGGGCAGTGTGTCGAGTGCCTTCCTGCGGTGGGCGGGCGGGACGAAGCGGTGATGAGAGTGACCTACATAGCTGGCGTGCGTTCCAGGTTGATGTTCCGGGGGTCACGCAGGTTGAACGCCATCGGAAGGCATGAAACCGAAATATGGGTAGAGCGAGTCCTGGGTATGCCACTTGCCCAGGACAGCAAATTTGTGGTTTGCAGTTCAATGACCCACTAAGACTGCAAACACTGCGCTGACTCCCTTGGTTGCTCGTGGGTGACGCTCCCAACCAGCTCATCGTGGTCTACTCTTTACTCTGTCATGTGGACAACTATTGAACAGCACATTTAGCGCAAGCGAGTGTTTCAGTAAGTTGGCGCACAGCTCACCATGATGAAACACCAGGAAACAGACTACAGTAAGTATTCATCTTATACGTCACGCAAGCTACATATGATTTTACAACAGGTGTGCACAGCAGTGTACCGCTTCCAGAACTCTGCGCTGCCAGCATGTGTGCGTCCCTGCTGGCACCGCACGTGGTGTCGTTCGCAGTAAAGACCAGGATTTCACCCTGTCGCACCTTCCGCTCGATCTCGGCAGGCTACCGCTCGCTAGAGAGCTGGCATCTACGTCGGCGCCATCATCCCCGTCCGGTGTCCTCTCGTAATCGATCCAACCTCCCTCCGCCCTCTCGATCCTGGCCAGGATTTCTTCTACGCGCATCACATCCTGGAGATCGATGCGCCCGCTCCCAACAATGCCGTCTCTGCTGTTTCCAGCACTGCCATCGTTGGTCGACTGGTGGTGTTTCGAAATGGCGTCGTCGACAAAGGTGGCCCAAGTCTTGTGGTACATGGCTGCGTTGCTGAGGAGGGTCATTTAACTCTTGTAGTCTAAGCATGTACTCGCTGTACTGCTTGCGTGGGAGTGACGAAAATGTAAATGTTCAACGACAAAGTGTTGATTCTCCCGCAGATTTGAAGCAGCAGTGAGGCAAGGAGCCGGCGAAGCAGGCAAGGAACACGACAGAAGAAGAAGAAGAAGAAGCGCTGTAGTAATAACGAAAACCAGCTGCACCAAGCCCAGAACCAAGGAGAGGCGGAACAGCGCACTGAGACGGTGAGTGCTCGAGCCCAACCTGCAACTCCGCGCAGGCCGGGCACTTGGGAGCCCCGGCAAATCATCCGGAACCTCCGCGTATGTGTCATGTGTCGGATCACCTGCTGATTGACGACTTGACACCACAACTTTGACTGCTGTTCAGTTGCTTATCGAGATCCCCGGATGGAGACATCTGACGCAGGGACGCCCACAGCACAAGGGAGTGTGGAGGTGAGCATACCTGCCTGTTGTCGCGTCTCTCCTTTACACAGAAACTATGCGCTCCCCCCATGTCAGAAACACAGCAAGTCACATCTTCCGTTGCCCGCAACATGATATTTACATGGGCCACAGCAGCTGCTGTCTCTGTCTGTACCTCAGCACTCAGCTGCTCACAACTGCATAGCGTTATTTGTCGCCAGGGTACCAGTCGGGCTTCGTGTACTGCCCCCATGAGAGAAAAAACTACAGACGACAGACCAACCGGTGTGTGCTTACTGTTTATTGGTCTCTTGTGCAGTCGGCCTCTGTTGTTGCCGAACGATTGATTCCGCCGCATGCAATGTGCGTGCATGCTCTTCCCTGCGCGTTAGCAGCACAGCGAAAATGGCACCCCAGCACCAATGCCACCACCACCAGCAGCAGGAGCAGCAGCCGCAGGAGTAGGAGAGACAGATTCCCGGCAAAAGTCAAGCCACAAGCACACGCCAAACAGAGGGGACGATGGCCGGGGCAAGAGGCCTAGGAAAGGCGACGCCAAGCGCGAGCGAAAGAAGAAGGCCCTGGCGCACGCCTCCGAGAAGTGCGAGTACTACGTCGACGGTCACGGTACGTCTCGACACGTCCCTCCTGGTCCGTTTTCTGCGGTATGGGTGCGGCTTGGAGTATGCTCCCCCCCCCTCCGGTGGCGTGATAGGTTGCCTCTCTTCTGTAAAGCAACTATGTTGGTATCGTGTGTGCCTGATAGATCGGGCACATCGATCGAACACAAACCGAGAGACACGAACTCTGCATTCTACAAAATCCAACCCACACCGTCAATCTACCCTGTATACGAATGGATACTGCCTGCAGCAACAGTGATCGTGGAAGTTGAGGCATACCAATACTGCTGGATAGAAACGTTGTCCCCAATATTTCCCCCGCCTAGGCGGATCTGGGGTTGTTCATATCCAAACTCCAGGAACCCTGGAACCTTTCGCAGAGGTTGACGACTCCCCAGGTCGGTACCGGATGCATGATGTAAACGCCCCTCACTGGAGTCATTCTCAGAATCTCGCTTCTTTTACTTTCTGTTTCAGGCCTTCGGAGGGTACGGCCGTACATCTATAACTTCCAGACGCATGCCAAGGAACGCTGGCTCGGCCGGACGGTCGTCGACGTCTTCAGTGAGTTTCTTGGGTGTGCTTGGGTTTCTTGATCGACGACGCCAGCAATATCGGCGCCGCGTTTCACTGCAACCGATCATTCATAAAGCTCTTGCGATAGTGTACGCCTTCGTGGGCTTGTGCTGGAACCAGATCCAGAACGCTGACTGGTGGTCGCGCCTGCGAGCTGACTACGAGGTAAGCAAACAGGTTTTGAAGGTCGTTTGAGACGCGTGCCGTTTGTTTTCGTGCATTGCAGCGGAGGAGCCCACGCGTGCTGAGTGACTCCCCCTTTTGGACAGAGCACCGCCCGCGGTGAACGGCACTCGACTACAAGAGACGAACGAACGCCCTTCCAGGAGTCCCGCACCACATTGCGAGAAGACTTACACAACCTTTCGCCCTTTGTCGGCTTTGTTTGTCTCCTCCCTCTCCAGGTGCCGAGTTCGGCGGCGAACCGCGCAGCCACTACGAGAACGCCATTCGCGGCGGGCTCCTGACGGTGAACGGGAACAAGGTCGGGGTGGACTACGAGCTCCAAAACTCAGACCTGATCTGTAACAGGTGAGTCTCGACCCCCCCCCCCCCCCCTTGATATCATGCGTTTGCAATACATTAATGCCCCCCTACTTGTCTCCGCACAAATCACGCAATTTCAAACCACCCCTGGGGTATCGTGTATCGCCCCCAAGACGGGCCTGAAGTTGAGAGAATTGGCGGTCGTCTTTGCCGCTGGACTGCAGGACGCATCGTCACGAGCCTCCCGTTTGCGGCGGCGACATTCCTATCGTCTTCGAATCTGCGGAAGAGCTCGTAGTAGACAAGCCTTGCACGGTGCCGATCCATCCTTGCGGGTCCTACAGGTGGGCGGCAGCGATAGAACTGTGGGGGGGTCACGTGCGGGTTGATTTTCCTGCTTGAAAGAGGGCGCATGCGTTTTTTGCAGGTGTGCTCGTTCTGCTCTACGTTAAGGCTGCTGTTGCTGCTGCGGTGGCGGCGGGGGGGGGAGCATATTTCGTCCTCCTTTTGCTGCTGGATTTGCATTAAACTTGACGTCATCAATCCCGATCGCTGTGTGCTTAGGTGGGAAGGGCATCAATCCGATTACGGATGTATGCTCTCGGACGTGACAGGAAGGCGTGTTAATGTCGCGCCAACGGGAAACCTGTACCCTCTTCCCAGTCCTCTGCAGGAGTTCAACGTGAACGACATAATGAGGCGTTCATAAGGCGCTCGTTCGTTTTTCTTTTCGGTTTCATATGCTCACAAATGGGGGCAATTATCCTACCTATGCATCCTTAAACTTCCCTCCCCCCCCTGTGTGGTCAATGTCCTAGCAACTAGGCATGATTTTCCATCCCCCTCTACGGCGTGCACAGCTGTGAGTACCCCCCGCCCCCGCCTTCAACCGAAACTCATTTGGCGGGGCTGACTTGTCCCACGAAAGGTTCAACACGCTGTTCTACATCATGCACCGCCAGCGGCCGGATCTGACGCTTCGAGTATGCCACCGGCTGGACCGCCTAACGTCCGGACTAACCATATTCGCTAAGACGGCGGAGAGAGCCGGCGTAATTCAGAAGCAGATCGGTGAGCGAGCGGACGCCCGATCGATCCACTCCCTGAACTGTCGCAGAGAGAGGTGCATACGATATGATACCACGCGCCCTGGAGCGATTTTCAAAGCTCGATTACTCTGCAGTGAAAACATCGGCTGTGCCCAAAATGGCGGCGTTTGGACTTCTCGTGGAGGGGTTATTAATTATGTACAGTTTGACTGTGAGGCATCCTCTTCGTCGTGGAGTAATCGAGCTTCAGAACTTGTGAAGGCGGTCTCATGCATCGTAGGGTAGGCCTGCTTTTCGTGCCTTGTTGAATGTATTCTCTCTTCCTAGGGTTGGTACGGTAGCAGCTGCTGCGAGCGAGGTTGTAAGATTGTGGAATGGCGAAAGCGAAAAGGAGGTGGCCTGTCGAATCTTGATGGAAACGGCCATAGTATCGTTCGGTTGCTGAAAGTAGTCATGGGTTGCGGAGCTCCCAAATTCCAGGCGCCTGAAAGACGAAAGCGTGCAAAGATACATATTATCAATCTACCCTCGTCCGTGACATTGCTCCCAATGGTGTCCATGCGAAAGGTTTGGGCCGAACGCGCAAGACCTACCTCGCTCGCGTCTCCGGAGATTTCGGCCAACGATTGCCGCTCGACCGCCGGAAGCAAGGTTCCCCCTCTTCCTCGGCGGCCGCCGGCGCCTCCGCCGCCGCCCAGGCAAGGGGAGGGGGGGACACGCCCCTGTCCCCGCCTGAAGGAACAGCCGACACGCCGCCGAAGGAGGGTGGAAACCCCTCGGCGGGGGGGGGCACAGGGGACGAGAGGGAATCATCCCCTGTTGTGTCGTCGGGAGGCGGCGGGCCGGCGGCAGACGAGCTGTGGTGGAGGTATGAGTCCCTCGGGGAAGGGGTCGTCAAGGGTCGATTGCGAAGCAGTGGCGCTGTCAGCGGAGAGGAGGGGGGGCTCGCAGAGAGCAGCGTTTCGTCGGGGCGGGCTGGGGGCGGTGGTGCCGGAGGGGAGAAGGAGGGGGTGACGGTGCGGGTGAACTGTCCGATAAGGGTGCTGGACCCGAAGCATGGAGTGTACGAGTGCCACCCGTCGGGGAAAGAGGCGCAAACGGTGGGTGTCTGGTGTGTACCGGGTTCGGCGCAGGACACCGGTCGCCCCGGTGGTCTAGTGGGTAACCTCGCAGCCTGCTAAGGGCCAGGCCATGGGTTCGAGTCCCGGCAGAGTGAGTTTTTTTCTCACTAAATAAATCCTGGTCTAGGATGAAAGCGACGCGCTGCAAAGCTCGTTGTTAGTAAACCATAATCGACTTCGTAAGTCGCGAGGGAAGGGATTGCTGTACCCTTCTCGCGATAAAAAAAAACTCAGGCAGGAACCGCAGGAGGGAGTCCAGCCCCCCCCTCCTATGTGACCCCGGTTGGGTCGTCTAGCTAGCAGAAGTGGAGGATAGGGGCCAGAGGGGCAGACGACAGAGTCCAATGATGGGAGAAAAACAAAAACAACAAACAAAAACAGCCCCCGAACCATCGCGCCCGGTGGTGATATGCTATGTTTATGGGTGTACACGAGCCCAAAAAATTAGTCTACATTCAGATCAAGGTCATAAGGCGACACAAGATACCACCCCCCCCCCTATCCACGATGCAAGAAACGGTGACAATGTTTTTTTGGAAGGTAGAATGTTTGATACCGCCGGGGCGTGATTTCTTACATCGTCCAAGGTCTCCCTTCGGGACGTGGGTGTCAAGCCATCTGCGGGCGACGCAACACCACATGATGCGCAATATTATGGCCCGAATGGGCTGTGTTTTACCTTGGATGGGTAGATACATAACGCTCGCATCCCGGCAAGTATTCTAACCGTTCTAAATGATGAGTCACAGGAAATATATATACTACCAAAAGAACCGGCTGATTCCCGCCTGCTTTTTGTATTTTCTGGTCCGTCGACCGCGCCACCACCAGTGGGCTCGGGCTGTTGCACATGCATACGTCAATTAGTAGCAGTCTGTTTTTTTCCGTCTCTCTGCCTGCACGCAAGGGAACTTAGAGCCAAATATGTTCAATTCACGACGTATGTTTTGTGTATGACCTGAGCGGTAGGGGTACACGGAGACGGAAACCTTTTTGAGTAGCACAGAAAAAATCTACACAGCCGATGACGTGGTGAGCGTTACGGCGCCAGCTTTGAACATGAGTAGGGATTCATTGTGGGGGCATATGATGAGGTTTATTTTCCGGCTAGTTGTCGCAGCCGGCGAGAAACCAGTTCGAAACGTGCGTGCGGGCCATTTCCTTTCTGTCGAGTTTGATGGGTTTCAGAAGAATTGGTTCGCCAGGCTTTGTCTACGCGTAACGCGTCCCCGGGTGTATCGAGCCAGCTTTCGACTTTGACCGTCAACCACACACCCCACGGAGGCCTGCCGAGCTCCGCACATGAGCGCTACTGTGCCGACAAGCCTCCTGCGTGCCCCTGACAAGGAAGCGCGAGAAAAGACTCACTGTCGCGAGAGAAAGAAATCCCGAAGCAAAAAATCTGAAATGTACATACGCGCACAGTAGTGTTTTGTAGTTTGCTCGGGGATGGCAGGCCGGTCTTGGCCTCGTTGTGTGAGCGAACTTGCAAACTCTGGAGCGAACGAAACAACCGACCAGGAGAGTGTGCGGTTGGACACATCCGCTCTGCTGACACTGTGGTGTGCGATCGACAACACATCGTCAGACTCCCAACAAACCTTAGCCCGCGTTTCAATCCGCTGGAACGGAGGCTACCAAAACCGGATCCGACCTGCGTCAAACGCGACCCAATCCGTGCCTAGATGGAACGCGGGCTTTGCAGACGCGTTCCTGCCCCAAGCATTCGCTCACGCTTCGGAGGACTGATTTTTTCCAATACTTTTATACTCCGTCTCCTCAAGTCATGATCGACCGGCCGCGGTTGGGTTGCGTTCCTCGACTTGCCGTTGTGTAGCAACAACCTCCCTTTTCGGTTCGCGCGTCCGTTCCGCTTAGCAGGTTGTCCGTAGGGTCGGGTACGACGCCGTGAGCGATACGTCCGTGGTCGAGTGCACGCCGGTTCACGGAAGGACTCACCAGATCCGACTTCACCTGCAGGCAAGCTAGGCGTGCTTGTGTCTGGTCTCGCAAAACTGCTCAATTTTGAACAGAAGAGCTAAGGATGACTTCATTCATGAAACTTCTTGCGCGCGGCACAGCCAAGTACACTCTCACGCGGCGCCATGAGGCCGGTCTCCAAATACCCATCGAGCACCGAAAATTGGTCTCTGTACTCTTATTCTTTCCTCCGGTCGTGTGGTACGAACAATTTTGACGGCGAGAAGTCCAACATTTACCACAGCACGGAAAAAAATTTGCTGACCCCTTCTCCGACGCGTAGTTCCCACCCCTAACCGGCCTCTTTCTCCGGGGCCTGCGTACCCCCGCCCTACCACCACCCCCCACCACCCCCGACAGTGGGCAGGCCACCCGATAGCCAACGACCCTTGCTACGGCGGCGAGCTTCACTTCGGGAACCCGGAAGCGAAACGTCGAGCGGAGGAAAACCCTGCCCTGGACGGGGGATGGAAGGGGGTCCCCGGCAGTAAAAGTGCTGCTGCTGCTGGCCGGGGTTCGAAGGGAGGGAACGAAGCCCGCCAACCTCGAACATCAGAAGCGGCGGGTGGGGTCGGCATGGAGGTGGATGGGGATTCCGGCGATTGCGCCGTGGAAAGCGACGGGGGTAGCGGCGCCGGAGGTGCTCCGGATGCCGTCGCTGGTGCTCCGGATGCCGACATCGCTGGCGCTTCTGTGGAGGAAGCGGTGGTGGGTGGGGTAGTAGCGTCTAGGGATGGCGTGGAGGGGCAGCGAGAGGGCGAGGACGACGAGAAGTTTATGGTGAGAGAGAGAGATTGAGGCAGGAGTGAACAACAGCTTTCAGTGTCAACCGCTAGTTTGCTGCTCTAGCACTCTGTTCCAGGATGTGAAGATTACACTATCGTGTCCCAAAAGTCGGAAATTGCTAAATCACTTGAGTTTGTATGGATTAATTAAATTGGAGCCAGCTTCCCTGCATGACGTCAACTGCTGAACCATCCCTTAAAAATTTCAGAGCAGTGCGGCAAGTGTGAGAGGATTCGTGGAAGAACTGTTCCTCCGTACACGATTGATTTCGCTCATACAGAAGCCGGGCTGCACTGACTGTACACGACACCTGGCACCAGGACCATTTATTTTGATTGTTTTTTGCTGTTGAGAAAGGGGTTTTTCACCCCAATGTCTAACGAAGAGACGGCTGGTCTGGGAGACAGACTCCTGCTCGTGAGCCGACCCGTCTCGACTTCGATTCTCGCCACTCTGGCGATTTTTACATGGCCGAAAAAGTTTGATCAGAAGGTTGATAGCCCCCGACTTAATTAGTCTTCTCACTATGTTGTCTCCCCAAAACCTAAAAAAAAAAATTCACCCCAAACCCTAAACAAAAACAATTAATTAATTATTGTCTCCCCAAAACCTAAAAAAAAAAAATTCACCCCAAACCCTAAACAAAAACAATTAATTAATTATTGTCTCCCCAAAACCTAAAAAAAAAAAATTCACCCCAAACCCTAAACAAAAACAATTAATTAATTATTGTCTCCCCAAAACCTAAAAAAAAAAAATTCACCCCAAACCCTAAACAAAAACAATTAATTAATTACATTTTATTCCGTATTCATGAGCATTTCGCGCAAAACGCGTGCGTGGGGGCTTGTTGGACCACATAGGTTTCATACGAGAAATAGCGCAATGTACAGTACTCTGAGGGTCAGAGATTCCGCCGCAATAGACTGCGCCCCGCCCCCGCCTGGCTGGAGCAGCGTATTCGCCTCATTGTATATTCGCACGGGAGCACTTTTCTCACTCCGAAAGGGGTTTTCGAGGGCTCCCGAGTTTCAGTGATAGCATTCTCCCTTTCCTTTCCTGAAATATGGAGCTACACCAGCGCCCCCCCCCCCCCCNCGAGAGCCTGGTCCGGTGAGAACCCGGCGTGCTCCGTCCCGGTTTTGTAGGGATGCGAGGTCAATGCTCTAACGACCACGGCATGCACGACGGTGAGTACACCCACCCCCCTCCCTCCGTGGACGCCAACGGCCACCCTTGTTCTCTCTCAGAGAAAGCAAGCCCCCGTTGCCCCTACCGTATGTCCGACCCCGTCTCTCGCCTGCATGCTTACATTTTTTTCTTCGGACATGGGTTCGCCAAGGTTCGAACCTGCAGCATGTGCCAGTCCGGGGAGAGGTTCAAGGAGACACAGCTCCACTGTGTCGGGATATGGCTGCACGCCCTTCGATACCAGGTCCGTTACTTCCAGGCAACTGCTGCTGTGCTGTCTGTCCGTTAGAGAGCCCATTCTGACGGAAAACGTTTGGCCTGAAACCGACACCCTGCCAACTGTTAGGTTAGCTCATCGAAAACCCCTGTACTTGCACGATATCCCGTTTTCTTTTTTTCTTGCTGTGCATGTACCGTGAATACCACGGTTTCTCGTGAAGCATGAACGAACGTCTGGTGCCCCGCAAGACATACTGCATGTGCTGGCAGGCGTTGACATTGTTCCGACTACCGCCGCCGCGACTCTTCTGATCGGTGCCTCGTGACGTGTGGTGTGTTGGGCGAACGGACCGAGCGTGGGGTTGTGTGCGTCTTTTGTTGAGTGAAGAAAAAACACCCAAACAGGTGGAATGCAGTGGGTTGTTCCCCCACGCGCGTTTGTGTGTCTTGCTCTAAACGTCTCTGACTCCCGAACATTGCCGTGTGCTTGTTTTGGGTCGTGTAACTTGCGTATGCGGGCAGTTTTGGTTTCCCGCAAACAACGATGACAACAATCACAACAGCAACTGCAGCAACACTGTCAACAGATCTAAGAATGTCGACGTCTCCCATTTTCATCTTCCCATACGCGTGTTGCCCCTTATTTGCCTTTGCTGCCGTATCATGATCGCTTTCGGCAGGGGCCGGATTGGGCTTTCGAGACCAAGGTGCCATCGTGGGCGACCTTCTGATCTTGCTCCCGTACCCGATAAAAAAACAGCGTTGTTGCTCTTTGTCGGAGGGAGATCGGGATAACATGCGTAGTACAGGATATTAGTGGTACAGGGCAATGCAGAACGTTCGAGGGGAAGTCGTCGGAGAGTGGAGATTTTTCCGCTGCTGCATTTGAGCAATGGGTTGCTGCAGCACGAGGCAAAGTCGTGGTAGACAAGCTCGGGTCGCCCACCCTTGGTGCCGATATGCGGGTCTAGTGAGCCTTATCATAGAGGCGCCAAACGGACGTGGCTTCGACCCGCGCCCGTTCGTCGGATGGCCAAATGCACATACGCGTGTCCTGTGGTGAGGTAGGTGTATGTTGGTCGGGTACTGTAGTCGTGGTGGTGGCCTTGATCATTTCGGGTTAGAATCCAGGAGAGTTACCGAGGTTGTCCATCTCACTTGGGAGCAAGGGGTAGAGGATAAACCACAAGATCTAAGCTTCATGGTACACCTCCACGTACACCCGTGACTATACGAAAACCTAGGCAGGTAATGGTTTCGCCCGAATTTTGAAGCGTCCAGCCTTTCAGAGATACATCCCAGGTATCTCTTGAGTTCCTGCTTCGAAACAAAGACATGCTGAAATGGCGCTGGGACGATGTGCACAAAAAATGTGGCATGACCACCTGTATGACTAGTCTTGTTTTCACATGAATAATCGCCTGACCCTCCAACGCCTACTGTGTCCATAGTACGTGCCGTGGGCAGCGCGTTTGATACACAAAAAGTCAAAATCACTAAGAGCAAGCCCTCCAACGCAGACACATATCCGCCGAATATTTTTGTTGCCGCAACGCTGACATTCTCATCGACAATAATATAGAGCTAAGCAAGTCGTGCGTGCCTACGTATGCATATGTTCACGCTTCTACAAGGCATCGGCGACATCATGTGGACACTCATCACGCCGGGGGCCCCATCTACCCTTCGCGTACGCGTATTTTCAACCCCGACCCCCCCTCCAATGTGCCTCATCTCCCAACATCCGTACGTACTCTGCTGTCACCCCCCCCCCCCCCCCCC
>CACKRE030003456.1:243793-274873 GCA_902602495.3 Ectocarpus sp. CCAP 1310/34
GGGGGGGGGGGGGGGGGGGGGGGGGGGGGGGGGCACTACAGCATACGGAACTAAACCCTGGTACGGGTGAACGCTTAACCCTACCGAAAAGCTGTAGTGTCAATGAAAACCTGCTCGGAGTGAGGACTACGAGCGGCACAAAATAAACAGTAAAGATTGCTAAATATCCTCACAAATGATTGAAACATTTAAACGGTGCTGCTCACCATGGCACCGTTAAGGATGGCCCAGAAGACCGTCAAGACATCGCCGCCGGTCTTGCAGTGGCTCCCGGTGCAGCCGTCCCGCAAGTCGCGGGCTACTTCTGAGGCACCGTACCACATGCCGAGACCGTAGGAGCAGAAGATGATGAACATCATCACCGCCAGTGCTTTCGCGAATCTGACACACACAGCGGGAGAGGGAAAGGGAGGGGGTGGGGAAGAGACAGATGGAGGGCAACAGCAGAGGACATTTAAATAGCAGAAGAAGCAAAGCATGGCCCGTGAGTGTTGGTGAGGAAGAAGGAATCTTGAATGCGGCGCCTTCGCCTTGACTCGATAGTATACAACACAGACAAATATAGATGGTCTCTAGAGACTTCTCTCTTTCCACCCTATTCTCGTAAAGAGGAGAAACACTTCGAAAAAAATACAACACCCGTGCACCAGATCAGGGCAGTTCAAACGGCTTCCCGGCCACTCTGGTAGCATACTTTTGACACCGGAGAGGTGGCAGCCGTTGATCGGGTCAATTTGCACGAGGTGTTTGGAGCTGATAGACAGTAACCCTTTCGCACATTCAGTAGCTCTGGCCTCTCTCTTGTCCTACCCAAAGCGGAAATGTCAAAACCAAGTCCCTACTTTGTGAGACTGCTGCGGATTGGACAAGACAACAAACGAGGGGGGGGGGTGAGCTATGCCTTGCTGGTCTCCTCACCCAATGCCCGACTTGATGGAGGTCTCCATGGCCTCCTCCACCTTCTTCTCGTAGCGCTTGCTCTCCTTATCCTCGCCCGTGAACGCCACCACGGTCCGGATAGACGAGATCACCTCCTGCAGTGTGACATACATATGTTGACAGCAACGTCAACGGACACCCACGCCAGCGTTAAGCCAAAGCTCACAAAACACACACACGACTGACGTTTTTCATTAGTCAGCCGGTTGGCAAGGTCGATGATAAGTACAAAAACATCACGCACTGACATACTTAGTTCCCAGACCAGATCACCCGCCCATCGAACCCGCATCGAGTGAAGAGAGGTCCAACTATCCCCCCTCTCTCTCCCGCCTATATTTTGCCCAAGAAGTTTCCACGTATTGGCAGCGTCCGTTAGGATCAGGAATAGTCCGTGCCCCGTCTCGCATGACGGTCGGTCGTCAACTGCCCGCAAAACACGTGAGGGCACCAAACAGACTAGGGCGCCCCACCTCCCCCCCCGCCCCGCGCCTGCCAGCCCTCCCCTTCGGTTCCACGCCAAACACCAACCTCGGCCACTCCCCCGGCCGCGGCGTTACTCTTCTGGAACTGCGACGCCAGGCGCGCCAGGTCTCCGAAAAGGAACCCGCCGGCTATCGCCAACGGGGGGACGACGGACAGCATCACCTGCGAGGGAGGTGCAGGGGCCGGGGCGAAAGTCAAGGAGGGGAGGGGTCTCTACTTCAGACGAGGGGGGTGACGGCTTCGGTGCTACCTCATGGCGTCACATTTGCAGGGGAGGGCGTGCGCGTTGGGACAAACTAGAAGCCTGAATCGGATGACAGCTTGCAATGACTGTTTTCATGCTTGCCGACGAGGCTAGCACCTGCCGTCGCATATGTCCCGATCAAAGGCTGGAGGGGGGTACGAATCACCCGACCAACACAGCAACGTAACGTCACGTTACAAGCCGTCGTTTCGCTCTAGACAGCTATTTAGAGCAGGCTGGACGCGGCATCTACAAAACACACACACACACACACACACGCAAGCAACCAGCACGCATCCAACTTAACATCCACAAAGGACACGACACGACAAGAAGCAACTAGCATAGGCGGGTGCAGCACCCACCAGAGAGAGCTCCCACCCCTTCACGAAGCCTATGGTGAAGCCGGACACGAACATCGACATGAACTGGATGAGACGCGCCAGCTGTTTGCCCCGAAGGACGAGGGAGGGAGAGGGGGGAGGGCGGGAGATCTTGAAAACTTCAAAACGGTAGTGCACAAGACACAAGGAGTGACTCTCGAAGCATGCGACTGATCTCAACCACGTCTACGCGCAAACCTCGCGACAAGGGGGGGTAGCGATTCTGTGTGTGTGTGACGGTGCCCCCGTAACGCCACAAAAGCCGAACAATCGAACGAAATTAAAGTAAAGAAACGATACGTAAGGAACACCGTAACATCTTCTTGAAAATACGGCAAACGATTCCGACCTTGATTCCCATGCCCTGGCTGACGACCAGCGTGTCCCCCTTGATCCGTGTGGTTAGCTCCCCCGGCTTGGTTGTGTCGAACCTGCCATCACCAAACCAAGACACACGCATAGGCAGCAGTAGGTTAAGAGGGAGAGGGTGGCGAGAAGTAGCGCACTTTGAGAGAGACACGCACCGCCTATACAGCAGTAGAGTTGGAGAGGAGTGACCGACATAAAAAAAAAATGATCACATCGACACATGGGAGCAAAGCACAAAAGAGGCCAATGTTTTATCTCGTTTCATCGAGCAAAAATCGATCCACGATCAAGGCACGGTCGGGCCACCAGCATGGATTTCGACCACGATATGTACGACGACCACACGCGCACGTGGGTATCCAATGAAAGTACCGATACATTGCAGCGCGCTATGTCTAATATGTGGAAACGTATTTTCCTCTGGTCCAACTCACCATCCAATCTCCTGCCGCAGGGACGATAGAAGGTACTGCATCCGCATGCGCCGTACCTGCCAGACACGTTACCGAAAAAGAACGCAGCATATCGTAACAACGGGGCAATGGAGGGATGTGGAGGAGGGGGTATTGTACGGGCGGAAGTGTACCTGTGCAGGGTACGCGACACACTCGACATGCCGTGGATCCCTCCAAGACCCCAACGGACGCTGTCAAACCCCATGGCAATAATTACGTGTGGCAGACAAACGTCCCTCCTCCCAGACAAGTTGCCAAACTCGTGAATCGTCTCAAAGTAACCAACCGTTGGGCACAGACATCACTCAGAGGCTTTCCAGATAGAGAAGCTTGGGGGGGGGTGTACTCATAGTCGTGCATCCCGTAGTCGTTAGACCATTGACCTCGCATCCCTACAAAGCCGGGACGGACCACGCCGGGTTCTCACCGGACCAGGCTCTCACATCACCAAGCGCGAAGCGCCGTGAGGTATTGGGCGAGTCGCATGAAGGGTGCGGGCATCCTGCTAAGGGTGTTCGGCATCTTGTGCTGACTTCCTTGCATACGGATGACAGCTGCGTATGACTAATTTATTTTCTGGCACTTCACTTCCAGAGACAGTTGTAAGTACTGTGTAGCTGCCTCGAGGGTGCTTGACCATTTTAACACAACATGGTGCGATCATCCCCCTTGCGCGGAGTGAGGGTTCTCGACCCCGCACAATATGATCTACTCGACCACCATTATGGTTACCGCCAAAAAAAATAGAGGTAAAAAAAACACGGAAACCTGGTTGCCGAGTTCACGAANCGCCACGGAGAAAAACGTGTTGAGGCCGGTGTTGAGCACAAAGGCAACAACGGCTAGGGCGAAAAAGTTCAGCGCGTTCCGGTTGACCTGTGATCAAGGTAAAGGGTGAAAAGAGGAGGACGAGGAGGAGGAGGAAGAGGTGGTGGGCGCAAAACACCAGAAAGGGAACGGCCATCCGACCAGGGCACAAATCCATTTCGAGCGACAGCGAGCGAGAAAACACACTCGAGCGTAAGTATGTACCACGCAAAATGCACACATAGCCAGGCACCAATACAGCAGTACAAAGCTACCATGCATCATGAGGTACCACCAATGCTAGCGAAGACCATATGTACCTCAGCGGTGGGGTTGGGGCTGTGGAAAGCGTCCAGGATGTCTCCAAAAATGATGGAGAAGATCGGCATCACCACTCCCGCGCCGGCTGCGCACAACGTCCCCACGAACATCAGCAGGTAGTCCAACTGCAGCAGGCGAGGCGGTAACGATGTTGGTCCCAGTTTCACGGCAGCAGCAGATCCAATCCAACATCTCTGTATACATACTCAGATTCAGAGAAATCGGTACAAAAAATGCTGCACAACCAGCACACGGCTGACGAGATGGTCTGGTGTTTCGATGAGTGACGGCGTTTCGCGGTCCTGCATGCTGTACGCAGACAACCTCGGCCCAAAACCAAAAATTAAATTACCGAAGACGAGGTTCGTAGAAGACAAGACCCAAACTGCTGTACCTTCACGTGTCACCCCTTGAGGGAGGAATCGGTTGCGCACACGGTATGCGTGCAACACATTCCTGTAATCCGAAACTTGAAAAACTGGCGCAGACGTTGCCCATGCACGTACATCCGCAAGGTCGTTTTTGAGATATAGGAGCACTTTCGAAAAAACAACACAAGAAACCTCGTTTGTGTCGATCGAGTTTATTGCTGTGTGGGTCAACCATATTTAAGAAACGATGTCACCAAGGAAGACGTCTGCGTCAAATGGACCAGTCTGGACGTCAGAGGATAGACCGTGAGCAGAGATCGGCCGGTTTTAGACAACCGTAGTGGCAACAAGCGCTCTGCACTGCTGTGGACTTGTTATGATGGAAGCAGTACATGCATTCCACCCCCACGGTGGATCGAGCTTCCAGGACGCGGGGTGGACATGGGGACAAGGTTAAGAGACCTAGATCGGAAAAGATCACCCCGAACTGCTCTTTGCGTGTGTGTCGCCAGGGCAGGAATCCTTTCCCACACGGCTGCTGCTGCTGCTGCTGCTGCTGCAAGGCTCTGCTGGCTGCAAGAGGCTGCTGCGGTCGTGCGGGATTCGTGTTGGGGACTGCATGTTTAGGTACATCTATGTATACCGCACTTTCAAAATATGTGTTGATCTTATGGCCAAAAGCAGAGGAAGCCCGCAGGCGAAGAATAGGCACGTGCTCGGCCAGTGGCCGCTGGCGTGGGGCGATACCAGAGAGACACCAGTCCGTCACCAGAGCGAGAGAGAGACGTCATGGAGTGGATGACTCCTACTCTCAAGTTCTGTCTCTTGTGAAAGTGTTGCTGGTGCTGATGTGTACAAGTACAACAATACTGCTGTGGATCACCGAAGGTCCGAGCGCCGAGAGTTGGTGGGCGAGGATAGTGAAGTATCGCGCGTCTACGGGGGTAGACCTAGTTGGGGGATACCAGAATGCAGAGATCACATGATAATATCGGCAGGGAGTGCTGGCAGGCTGGATTGGACACGTGCTTCGTCCTCCCACCATTCCCACCATTTTTGGGGGTGGGGTTGAAAGGAAACAGCCGTTGCCGCATCATCATTTTTTGCCACTTGCACACGTGGCCGGGGACAAAGCAGCAGTGCTCCATCACCGGCATAAGGACAAAAAGTTTCGAGCGCGTTGCGTCCTTGGACTGCGGTGCTTCCCAGCCTCTCACACGAAGCGGGCAACAACGCCATATGCAGTGTAACATCGTCACTCGCCGTCCGATTTCGTGGCTTCAACAGACGATTCGAATACCCAATTCATGATCTCATGCATACCACGCACGGGGCCCACGCCTATTTGTCTTAGCGTGAAACGACGACCTCGCGCCACGAACCTTGTCAGCAAAGAAGAAGAGATCGAGGAACGGCGATGGCGCCTCGGGCTTCGTGAACGTTGGTCCGTCCTCGCTGTCGCCATCTCTGTCGCCTTCGTTGTCTTTCTGAACCCCGGCCAGAAGGGGGACCGTGAGCAGACCCTCCTCCACATCGCCGACCTTGCGCTCCTCGTTTCCGTTTAAGCTGGAGCTCTTGTAGCTCGCGCTGCTTCCTCTCTGAGCCCGTGAGCCAGGCATGTCCCCTTCGTTTCGCTTCCCCCCGTCCCCTCTCTCTCTCGGGGTCCTTTATGAACAGAGGGCGGTGCGCTTTCCCATGTTCCCTTGTCTGTCGCGGGGGAGCCGTGGATTTGGGTTTTGAAAACGAAAGGTACCCGCACCCCCACAAAACCCACCTGCGGGTACATGTTCCCCATCCCCATGCCCCCATCGACCACCGCCGGCACAACGAGATGCGCGGGGTGCCCCTCCCCCAGCAGTGGCCTCATGGCCCTTCGAATCCTTTGCAAGCGGCTGCCGATTGTGGTTCTTTCAAGACTGCAGCTAACCTTCTTGCGAGCGGTGCTTTCGACATTGATCAGGGCAATGAGGTCGGCTGGACCCCACTCATGATGGCTTCCCGGGGAGGTTACCCCCGGATTGTCAGGATGCTTCTGAACAAGGGAGCACAGGTCTGGGTAACGGATGATCTTGGCTATACCGCTTTGCACTGGTCCGCGATGGCAGGACGCCCGGCCGTCACCAAGATGCTGGTGGATGCCGGTGCACTCCTCGACGCAGCAACCAAACAAAACCATTGCACGCCGCTCGACTGTGCTGCTGAAACCGGGTGCGCCGCGTCGGTAACAGCATTGCTCAAGGCCGGCAGTAACATCAACACCCGTCGGTCGGATGGAGCAACACCGCTGTATACTGCGGCGTGGAATGGGAACGTAGTTGCGGTTTGGTTGCTACTTCTTGCGAAGGCAGACCCGCTCCTGACATGCGCCTCTGACTCGGGTAAAGAGAGATTCCTGCCGTTAGACGTGGCGGCGCAGAACGGGCACCGGGAAGTGGTAAACGAGCTGATCCGGCAGGTGGGCATCGATGGATGTGGTGGCTCAAGCGGCGGTGAAAATGCTCTCCGACAGGCCGCGCTTTTCAGCCGTTTGGATATCATGGCCATTCTAACGGATGCCGGAGTGGTAGACACGGGGTTAGCTCTGGTCGTGGCCGCCGGATATGGGGGCGAGGCCCCCTTGAAGTTCCTGTTGGAACAGGCAAGGGGGAGGAAATCGACGGATAGGGCGGCGTATATGAACACCCTCAACGGTGTCGGTTTGACGTCATTGCTTGATGGCATTCAGCGTTGCCGCCCCAGAGTTGTGCAGTTGCTTGTTGAAGCCGGAGCGGACACGACATCACCTGTTCTAATCTGCAACCAGCCTGGGGAAGACGATTTCCACATCACACCCCTGGGTCTCACGATGTGTCTCCTCGGTGGTAGGTCAGCTAAACCCTTGACAATGGAGGAGCAAAATAAGCTAGAGGTTATACGCCGCTTGCTGCTGCGAGAGGAGGCAGTGCACGCGGTCTCTTGGCTGTGGCCTAGCGATACCCCCACCATTACCCATGCGACCGCAAAGGGCACCGGTAGGACAACGGCAACATCGACAGCCGCAACACCGTTCATCATGTTAATGATAGGGCGAAGGACGAGAGGGCGCAAGGGTCTTTTGGCAGCCCTGTTGAGGTGGGTAGTTGTTGTGACGTGAAGATGGAGCTGTTTGACCTCTATCATACCCTCCAGCAGTAGCTCACGTTGCGATTGGAACAAAACATATGACGAAATCAGAGAGTCCCACAGCATCCAGGAAGAATGTTTTCTCCTAGAACAAGTCCAGACAGACAAGTTCGGACGGGCAGGAATGGAATATATCCAGAAAGGAAGTGTGCGGTGCCCGCCCGGTGATAGAACGCATTCTTTCAAGAAATCGATGCTCGAAGGGTTGATACTACACGAAAACTCGCTCGAGAGCTTGACTCAAACGACGCCACCCCGATATATCGTGGCACTGGTATTTGGCAACTTAGTAATAGCCTGCTCAACCAGCAGACATCATTACGGTAGGCTATCAGCCTTGGTCACAGTAGGCATTTCCTATGACCGAGCCGGCACTGCTGTAGACGTCATGGCTCGAACTCGGGAACTGGCTCACAAGACATTCTGAGGAGTATCCCATGCAACGCAAAATCGAATTCGAGGGCTGTGCCTTTGCACCCAAATCGCGGCGTGGTGTTGACCGTCGGATTCGGTGGTACCTGCGGTATAAGGCATGTTGCATCATCTATGTAGACCTCTCGTCCGACTTCGGGCTGTGCTCCAGTCATCACAATCGCCGTAATTGATTTTGTGCCGCGCTGGTTTCTATCGCTATCCTGATCTATCTGTAGCCGGCCGTCTCAGCTAGGCTTGCGATGGCGCAAGTCTGCGTAAAGGTTTATCCCATGGTGAGATTGACCGGTCTCCTCCTATGAATGACGGGGTAGACGAAACGGTGGCGATTTCTGTTGCTAGGGCGCGTGCTCCTTGCATAGGTTTCTCAGAGAACGGCACATGTCTATGCTCAAGCCCGCTTGGCCACTCGTCATCCTTGGCACCCGTGTTCTAGCGCAGGTATTCGTCGAAGCTCGAAGCCTTGACCGGGATGGAAAATGAAAAGGATTGGAGGAAGAGGCTCCAGGGAACCGGTTAATTTCTACTTAGTTTATCGTGTTCATGTTCGAAGGTGTTGAGAGCTTCCGGCTGCGTTTTATCAGTATCGGTAACCTGAAAGAAAGCGGAAATGGCTCAAGCACTCACGGTCTCCCCTAACAGCTACTGAGCTCGTGTTGTAGGGACAGCGTTGTTGGTTGTTGGTGGGTGTGGATTGCAAAAGTGAAGCGGTAGCAGGGTACTTTCTGATGGAGTTGTGGCTTGTATTGAACATCGTTGTTGTCGAGTAGTCGCCTGAAGGCGGGAGATTCATGTGGACCTCTCTCTGTGCACACCGTGATTGGATGAAGAGCAGTAGACCAGTGACATGAACTAGACCCGCCGACTGTATCGTGGTTTTCCTTCCCTGTTCTTGAAAGACTGTTATTACAGGTGCTTTTGACAGTGTGCCGTATTCGAGCGATTGTTCATGGGGGGCGCCCTCTCTCATACAGGTCGGCGAAGGTTTGTCACGTTTTAGACGAATAGTGCTATAGTATTGTCCACCCCGCTGTTCCTCTCTCTCGCTCTGAAGGTGGCACAATTGTGAGGTAGCATGTGCTCGACGGCGATAGATGTGCGTAGCACATCCCAAGCTGATTTACAGTTTGTGACAGAGAAGGCGAACTTGAACGCGCATCAACGCTTGCTATGGAAACGGTCTCGTTGTCAAGCTTCATTTCGAACGTTCATGCCTGGCGGATTACGTGGGAAGTAAGAAAAACTGAATAAGCCCAGACGGGCATCTTGTATGGCTGAGCCTATTCGCCGGACTGCTCGCTACGTGATTGTCTGCGGCTCCGTTGCATGAAGTGGCTGACATCGTTGCTGTCACCGATGATTGGTTTGTTGGTGTTGTTGCTCATTTTCTGTGTTCTTGAGTTGATTCCCCCCCCCCCCCTTCTGGGTTCTCGCACGTCCTTCGTGCAAGCGTTAGGTCTGCGTTGATATGGTGTGTGCATGTGTGTGTTTTTGTCGCTTTGATATGTTGGGCGTGTTACTGAGACCTCAGCACTTTGCGTGTAGATTTTTTATGAGTTCTTTTTGTTCTTAGAGATTCGTCGGACCGTTCGAGTCGAAACGCGTCAACTGCTGCGTGAGCCCACTCCGGAGGCTTAAGTAAAAATAGATGATGAGCTGGTGTTTCTTGTCAGGGAGGGCATGCCAGATACCAAACGCAGAGAGCGGGTATCATCACAGCAGGAGTATAGTTCGTGAATTCATCATAAAGATATGTGTTTCATGTAGTCTAGACAAGATGTCTACCAGCAACAACAGCAATAGAGAGAGTTCGTTCAGAGAGCCGGCCAGAGAGGGCTTTTTTACTGCTGTAGTGCGGTGTGCGTAGTTTTGATCCCGGCGCAGCCGATCGATGTGCGAAGTCTCCTCCTGTGCTAAGTTGGTACGGGCTGCGGCGGGCAAAAGTAAAACCTCCTCTCACTCTCAGGTTTGTCGCCATGAACAGCTTTGCTATTTGGAGTGTTGAGAATATATTTACACGCTTGACTTCACGGTCGAGGGAAGGCTGCAGCATGCGGCCGAATGAACCCCGTTCGCTTTGAAAAGGTATTAGGCTAAGCACCGCAGGAGGGTGAGGCGAGAGGCGTGAAGAACACAAGGAACAAAGTGAATGAACCTCCCGCGACCTTCCTCCTGTGGTACCCCGGCTGATTCGTGAAACACATACACCGAGAGGGGCGTAGAATGACGCCAGAATTGATGGGACAAACACACCACATACCACACGACTTACGCTATCGAAGTACTGCACATGAAGGGTTGACACTGCTGTCGAGCAACGCCTGTCGGTACGACGCTAAATTTGAATTTTGAAAAAAACCCGTGAAGTACAACGGTGTGGGACGCCCCCAGCCTTTGCCACCGGGAGACTGGTAGATAATTTCTCGATCTAGCGTGCTGTGCCCCCAGACACTCACCTCTCACCTCAAGCCCCTTGGCACGACTTGCCTGTGTTTACTCGTGGACCACTTCGTTTCTTCTCCTCTTCCATCCTACGGCGTTGATCCTCTAGCGGATCGTCCTTGCCGCAACACCAACGTGAGAGCTAACAATAATAGGAGCTTGCACTTCCGAAGAGAGTGTCCCACAAAAACGCGGCGGAACTGGAACCTCACAATCCACCCACCGTGCTGCTGTGCTCGGGGCTGCCGCCGGCCGACGAGATGCCCCGGGTGCCTCGCCCCCAGCAGCGGCCTCGTGGCCCTTCGAATCGTTTGCATGCAGCTGCCGAGTGTGGTTCTTTCGAGGCTACAGCTACCGTCCTTGCGAGCGGTGCTTTCGACATTGATCAGGGCAATGAGTACGGCTGGACCGCTCTCATGCTGGCGTCCCGCGGAGGTTACGCCCGCATTGTTGGGATGATTTTGAACAAGGGCGCACAGGTCTCGATAACGAATGATCATGGCGCCACTGCTTTGCACTGGTCTGCTATGGCAGGACACCTGGCGGTGACCAAGATGCTGGTGGAGGCGGGTGCACCCGTCGAAGCAACAACCACACAACACCTTTGCACGCCGCTTCACTATGCTGCTGACAACGGGTGCGCCGCGTCGGTAACAACATTGCTCGAGGCCGGTGCGAATTTGAACAGCCGTCGGTCGGATGGGGCAACACCGCTGTACACTGCAGCGTGGAAAGGAAACGTGGATGCGGCAAGATTGCTGCTTCTTGCGAAGGCAGACCCTCTCCTGACTACCGTACCTGATCCGTCGGGGAGGACCTTCCTCCCGTTGGATGCGGCAGCGGAAAACGGACACCCTGAAGTGGTAAACGAGCTGATTCGGCAGGTGGGCATCGATGGCTGCGGTGGCTCAAGCGGCGGCGTGCGTGCTCTCCAGCAGGCCGCGCAATTCAAGAATTTGAACATCATGGTCATTCTAACGAACGCCGGAGTAGTCGACACGGGGTTAGCTCTGGTCGTGGCCGCCGGATATGGGGGCGAGACCCCCTTGAAGTTCCTGTTGGAGCAGGCAAGGGCGAGGAAAACTATGGATGAGGCGGCGTATGTGAATACCCGCGACCGTGGCGGTGTGACGCCATTGCTCTGGGGCATTCAACATTACCGCCCCAGAGTTGTGCGGTTGCTTGTCGAAGCCGGAGCGGACACAACATCACCTGTTGCCGTCCGCAACCAACTTGGGGGGGACGATGTCAGCATCACACCCCTGGGCCTCACGATGAATCCCGTCCGTGACAAAGTTAAAGTTGTCGGGCGTGGACCCGCATCACCGGAACAGCTGCATAAGCTAGAGGCCATACGCCGCTTGCTGCTGCGAGTGGAGGCAGTCCACGCGGTCTCTTGGCTGTGGCCTAGCGATATCTCCACCATTACCCGTGCTGCCGCAAGGGGCACCGATAGGACAACGGCGATATCGACAGCGGTAACACTGCCCATGTTGGTGACGAGGCGAAGGGCTAGAGGGCGCAAGGTTCCTTTGGCAGCCCTGTTGAGGTGAGAAGTCGTTGAGACGTGAAGATAGAACCGTTTGACCTCAATCACAACCTCCAGCAGTAACTCACGTTGCTTCTACAGAGAGTCCCACAGCATCCAGAAAGAATGTTTTCTCCTAGAACACGTTCAGACAGACAAGTTCGGACAGGCACGAAAGTCTCCAGAAAGGAGTGTGCGATGCCGGCCCGGTGATAACAAGCATCATTTCAAGAAATCGATGCTCGAAGGTTTGATAATTCACGAAAACCGGCGCAGTTAGGTTCAGACGGCGGCAGGCACCCGACTGATTTTGGCACTGGTATTTGGCAACTCAGCAATGGCCTGTGCTCAACCAGCAGACATCGTTAGGGCTATGGGCCTTTCTCACAGTAGGTGTTTATTTTGGTGCTTTTGACCTCATCGCTCCCATTCGGAAACTGTCGCGCTTGTTTCTCGAAAATTACCGTACCAAAATAAGCAGAAGCAGAAAAGGTCCGGTCTAGAAAACACAGCTTGTTTCTGGCTTGTGGTTGTCATCGTTTAAAACCGTTTCCATTCCATGAACACACGGTTTGCTCGACACACAACAGATCGACTTGGCTTTGCTCACCATAGAGCAGCGGAATACAGGCACCAAAAGCAGCACCCGATACAGAGAACAGCACACTACTGAAGACCTTTTGTTTTCAACACCGGCAGCAGGGCGCAGTGTTTCAACCTGGGTGTTGCCTGCGATTTCGCCCGGTGTTCCCGCTCATTTTTCCCGCTGCGACCCCGTTCTTTGACCACCCCTGTCGAAAGGTAGCCAAACTCATCAATCATCGAGCGGCATGGGCGCTGAGCGCCAGCATTTTACACATGACCAATCCGAAAGTAATAGCGTGTCGGAGGCCCTATTGTTCATGTGCGTGGTCCCATGGATTTGTGTTGCCACTGTAGGTCCGACCAACAACAGACAATTTTTTTAAACAACAGTTTATGGGGAGGTGGAACACGTCTCTCACACACCTTCTTTAGCAGCATCCGAGCCCCCAATACCCACACAGCAGCACAGCGCCTGGAGGGAATGTATCACATAGAGAGCCGAATCGAAAAAGCAACATGTTGGAGGCCTTGACGCTGCTTCTTTACTCGTTCTGATGTTTCCGTGTTTGTCGCGTGTAATGAGAAAAGATCACGCGCATCATGGGGAGCAGTTGAAGCCGAGGGCACCATGCAATGTCGCAGTTCGGACAAACAACGGACTGAGCGCGACTTCTACCACTGGTCTATCTTCGCGAAATAGACCTGGACATGAGTCTGCAGGTCTTGCGAGAATACAGTTCTCTTGGTGTTACAGCTCCCGCGGTGCGCCTGCCCAAACTTTCAAGAAAATATACATAACAACACAGAAAGAACTACCCGTTCGAGATATGACCACAGTTGGAAGGGATGTGCTGAAGTCTTTTCAGTGAGTGGAGGGAAACGGGCTGGAAACTGGGCCAAAGCCTACATTGAATGACACCAGTGATACCAGCTGGTGCTAAGTACTTAGGCATCTGCGTACGTAGATGCGTTTTACATCCCCTGTAGTTCTCCACTGGCTCAACCACGAATATATCGGGGGAAAGCCCTCCATTGTGTCGTGTGTTATTAAATGTGACGATCACAGGGAACGCGGCGCAGTGCTGTTTGACAGCTTTTTGGTTTATGTACTACTGTTCTTGCAATCTAATTGAATCTTCGTATTTGAATATCAAAACAGGTGCTGCAGTGTGGAGCAGCTAGTTCCCTCTCCTTTTCAATCTCCAAATGCAACATTTGATGATTTCGCGTGATGAGTTAGGTGGTACGCATCACAGAACTGGTATACATGTATCGCATGGTAAGAAGGTCATTTTGTGTGTATTAGAATTCAGTTCAATCCTTGTTTTGTCGGGGGAGCAGACGCAAGAGTCGGTCAACGTGAAAGGCAAAAGAACTTCCCTTTTTCTCAGATGTGTGTAGAGGTACGTTGTTGAGACCATTTGTACCGTGTCGTAGCCATGTTGTAGAGCATCCGTCGTGAAGGGCAGCAGCAGCAGTAGGTACCGTAAAATATTCGGAGGGATGGCACCGGGTGCGATCGTTTTTTAATATGTGTTTTCCTCGGTTTTTTATGGCACCCCGGTACCATCTGTCCGATCCCGGTGTAAAAATGCAATTAGATCACTTCGTTTGGTATTAAGGCACCCCGGTGCGATCTTCCGACTGGTGCGATCCCCATGAAATACACACAGGTGTTGTACGCACCCACCCCTGTGCCATCTGTCTGTACTACAGCAGTATTGATATCAGCATAGAACCACGTGCAGGCACCGTTGCTGGTTGAAGCACACCGGTAACGACAACGTAGGCTGGTACTCAACCGCTTTCCATGCAGCGAGTGGTCTTGTGTTTGATGTGAGTTCGGCTCTGGCTTGACGACAACAAACAATGTCGTTTACATCTGAGGCACCGGTACATACGGTTTCAGTTATCTCCCGCTTTCGTGTCGGGCTTCCTCTACGGATACGTACGCAGCAGTACATACTGATAGTTTTTTCGTGTTGTGCAAGGTGGGGTAGAGTGCGGCTTGTGCGTTGTGTGTTCCGTTGAATGTACAGTGGGCACCTCTCCATACCAAATAAAAAATAAAAACAACTGGCATTTCGCGTGAAAAGGCGACCATGCATACGTACATACAGGAGTGGCGCTCCGCTGACACCGTCCCCACATGTAAGAGGTACGCACATGTACCTCATTCCGGCAGCTGAACAGGAGCTCAATCTTGGATTTGGGAGTCGGAGAGATCGCATCCCCCGATGCGTAAATCGAATCAAATCAAGCCGTTCTTCTGGTCTTCTTCTGCGCACCCTGGTGCCATATCCCCGACCGGTGTCATGTCTCCGACAGGTGCCATCTCTCCGACTATTACGGCAGTCGTCATCTTTGTGTTATGCAGCGTTGTGGATCTTAACTGGTACACGAAAGACACACACGCGTATCCAAGTACACACCTGGAGTACCGCAATAGTCGGAGAGAAAGGTCGGGGAGATGACACCGGGGTGCACAAAATGTACAAGAACGGCATGATTTAATTCGATTTTCGCACCAGGGTCGGTGAGGTCGCACCCGGTGTGATCTCTCCAACCCCTAATCCAAGATTGAGCTCCTTGTCAGCTGCCGGAATCAGGTGCACACATGTGGAACATTTTACATGTGAGGACGGTGTCATCGGAGCGCCACTCCCGTATGTACGTACGCACGGTCGCGGTTCACGCGGGATGCCAGTTGATATCGCTTTTGTTTTTGGTAGAAGCTGCCAACCGTACACTCAAATCAACCAAGCGCACAAACGTACAAGCCGCACCCTACCCCACCTTACACTAAAGCGAAACTACCATACTGCTGTGTACGTACTGGTATCCGTAGAGAAGGCCGAAACGAAAGCGAGAGACAACTGATACCGTATGTACCCGCACTTTAGATGGAAATGACATCGATTGTTTGTCGTCACGCCATAGCCAAACTCGCATCAAGCACAAGACCACTCGCTGCATGGATAGCTGTTACGTACCAGCCTACGTTACCATTACCAGTGTGCTTCCTACCTGCAACAACGGTACCTCCACGTGTGGTTCTACTGATCAATAACATTGTCAACTAGCGATGTGTCATAACTCCGTCTGCCTACACTGGTATCGATGCTATGGTACCGGTCGGGTAGATGGCACCGGGCTGCGTGCATACAACACCTATGTGTATTCATCGGGGATCGCACCGGTCGGAGAGATCGCACCGGGGATGCCTTGAAAAAGCTATAACGAAATGATTCAATTGCATTTCCGCACCGAGGTCGGAGAGATGTTACCGGTCGGAGAGATCGTACGGGGTGCGATAAAAGCCGCGAGGAATATCTAAAAGAACGATCGCACCCGGTGCTATCTCTCCGACTAGTATGGTAAGTGATCGGTAGCAGAAGAAGTTTGTGTCAGCCACAAGGTCAAATTGGAATAGCATCTTTGCACGAAACTCGATACAGCCTTCCCGTCTTGTCTCAAGTCTTATCGGAGCTATATATGTGGGTCCATGGTAGTTATGTGAATGCCGGCTGCTCCGAATACAACGGGAGGCTTGCTGTTGGGTTGAGATTGAGATTGTGCAAAGGTGGCTCCTTCCTGACCTGCAGCTGTTGTAGATTTGGAGACGAGCGATGTGTTGTATTTACACATCGTCATGTGACGTCGTATTTGATCTGAGACTAGATTAATAACAGCAAACCACATATTTGCTAGGGACACGTGGCACTGCGTTCCTCCCTCTTAATTGATATGTAGGCAACGTGTTGCCCTTGTAGTCATTTATCCACCAATCTTTTGTAGGCTGAGTCAAAAAGTTTTGATATTTTCAGGTTTTATTTTCATCTATATCTACCAATATTCAATATTCATGTATCTATGCCACAGTCACATTCCTTCTCAAGAACATTCCAATAATACCATTGAGCTCCATTCATCTATCCCCATGTCTATTTGTTGATTCAAATCAATCCTCCAATTCTACTTGATACCACAGTGGCTACCTGTGTTGATACCAACATCGTTGATATTCTGTACTTGCTTCGACGGAATTCGTCCTATCATTTTGCTCCTAAATCTTCTCGTTTCCTTACAGCTAAACTCATATATCAATCCCATGACGAACACAGAATCTCTTGTTCAGCGTAAAACCAATAGACTACTGTATCCTAACGTCTGTAAGAAATTATTATTTTGCAGCTTACAATGTATAGTGTACATAAATGGGCGTTTTCCTGAAGAACACTTGACTTGTGTAACTTAGTGCTTAAGAATTACTCATTGAAGTAATGCACGAATAGGCATCTACCTCAAAATATTCATTGCGGGTACAGTGAACGGCAAGTATACGGCATAATTCGAATGATAACCTTGTTTGGTCTCAAATGTAGGGAAACCCACGATACGACTTCAGAGAGCCCATGGTACACCGTTTATCATACATATGCGCCTGAGCACCTGTCATGCCTTCGATTATTTCGATATCTGACAAGTGCGCACTGTATCCTTGTTGTTCTTGGGTCAGCTCAATACTGTTACACCGCTTGTTACGGCAGCGCAATGCTGCAAAAAAGGGCTGCATTTCTGCAACTTTTCTTGCAGCTTGCTGATGTAAGCTCAATGTCGGAGCTAAAAGTTGCACGAAGAGTTCTCCAACTATTTTTCTGGAGCGAAAAGCTGCAATCTGGCCGAAAAGTGTTGACTCGAGAAAAGCTGCACGGCGGAAACCAGACTATACCGGTTCACGTCAAGCTGCTGCCCCTACCGCACACGTAGACCCACTCCAGCATCGATTGTGCGAAAGCTGTGATCACTGATATCTCGACGAATACCTGAGTTGCTGATGAATGGTATCTGGAAAGAGGTGATGCCATGGGCTGTTGGGCAATGCCAAGGTTTGGGACCGTGAGGTCCCGAATGCGCCGGGAAAAAAAGTTTGTGCTGTACACAACCGTCAACGGCAGCGAGCGGTTAGTTCAAGCTCGATGTTTTTGACCGCCACGGGTTTGGTTATCCACCGATAACGTTCCGAAGGAGGAAGCAACAGCAACAGCAAGGTCGCTCCGTGGGATGTAGCTCTCTGCTCCATCTTTCAAGCCCAAGGTTTGGTGCCGTGGGGTATCGTGCGCATCGGGAAAGAGTTTTCATCGACCCTGAAGTACCCACGTCAGAGAGCGGTTGGTTCAAGTTCACAGGGATTGTGTGCGCATCGTTTGGCTTTCCAGCGATAACTTTTCGAAGGAGAAGGGAACAGCAACAGCAGTGCAACCCCGAGGGAGTTAGCTCTACCCAGCATCTTTCTGGTACCAGTTAGATGCCTTGGCGTATCGTGAGTGAGGAGAAAAAAAGCTGCAACTACACTCTCCCGCACGCTTTGACCGGTTCTTTCGCGGTGCAATATTAAAGGCGCGTGCCTTCCTCCGTTGCTCAAAAATGCATATATCACGCCTCCGCATTCCGCCAGTCCCGTGCACAATACTTTCTTCGTTCCATAAAGAGCGTGCATCAAAAGTTCCATTAACGAAGTTTGGAAGAAAAGCTGCAGGAAAAGTTTGCAGCTTTCCTTGCAACATTGGGGAGCCATGAAAAGCGGTCTTGGAATGAGATTTCCATCTACATCACAAGTCAATCTGTCATACATCCCTCCTATTTATCGTTTCACCCATGCCCACGCCATCTAGATCGTACGGAGTATCACCGCTATGTATGATATCCCCCAAGTGTTGAAACGTTCGCTTGCGAGGCCGAAGAGACACTTATGGTAGCATCATTGTGTTTTTGCCCTTCCGCCGTATTGTTCAGTGAACACTCGAGGATACATAGGAACACGGCAACTCTGTGACAATCTCTTGATATACCGGTTTTCGTGTATGTAAGCAAATGTGTAGCAAAACGAGGTGCAGGTGAGGATCCCATCAATATACCACAAGATTGGCGATACAGTTGAGGTCCAAACTGAACATACCAAACTGAACATATCCTTCATCAATATAAACTCAACCCACGTAAAAAGATGACCTTCGGTTTGTTTTATGTCCTACTGATGATCTGCGCGCGGAACCCGGAACGTGTTTTTCTCTGTGTTTTTGTTCCGACAGGCATGACCCTTGACTCCCAAGATTTTGGATAGCACCGCTTTTTGTGGGAGCGTGAAGTTGCGAGAAAGTTATAATTTGCAAACTTTTCTTGCGGCGTTTCTCTCATGTATGCTTCTTTTGGGAGCAAACTGTTGCGCCAAAAATTTGGAAACTTTTGAGTTTGGAACAAGAATCGTGCGATATGTAGCAAAAGTTTTTCAGATTGTTCTCGCGACAATAGTGCGAAGAAAGTTCCGCGGCGAGACTTCCGCCCATCCACGTCAAGTACCTGCCCCTTCCGCACACGTAGACCCTCTCCCGCCACAAATACGCACACGATCGAAGCCATAGATGAACGGCCAAGTCAGAATACTTCAAAGACGATCTGGAATTGCTTGCCAATGCCGCAGATGTGTAGAATACATATTTGTAGAGTCTGCGTCAACATTTTGTGTTGGATGTGAGCGTGATTGAGGTCTTGCTGGCTTCGGTTGGAAGGCACAACGCCAGGTTTTGTGCCGCCAACTCGTTTTCCAAGCTTTTGTTGCACGCTCTGGCCGGTTGCGCGGTGTGATATGAGGGCTGTATCTGCTTCTCGTCGTTGCTCAATAAACAAAAATGGATCACGGCTCAGTTTTCCACCAGTCCCGTGAAGTAAACTTCCTTGGCCCCTGGTGGGCGTGCGATAAAAGTGTTTTGACAAAGTCCTAGACTACACCAGAAGTTACCCAAAACTTTTCTCGCAAAGTTACGCTCCCATATGCATCAAAAGCGGTGTAGGGCGTGTTCAATGCAAGGAAAAATCAAAACTGACGAAGATATCCTAGCAACCAATTCACCGCGTGTTTATCCTCGGGGATCGGTGGTTTCTGTGGGTATGGCATGTGTCATTTTCTATCTATAGCTCTCGTTCGATGTTTACCTATGCTGCAGTCGTCACGATTAACGTGGAAGTTCGTGCCACACTAATTTTTATCTGTGCCCTAATCTGTATTTGGCCATGTTCGCTTGGCTTGCGATGCCGAAAGTCTACGAATTGTTTCGTCCGGTACTATGTTGAGGTTGAAAGGTCTTCTCCTTACGATCGCGGGGTAGACGAAACCTCGCGTTACGTGTTGCAGGGCCACGTGCTCCTTGCATAGGACACTTTGACAACGGCAAGCGCACATGTACGCTCAAGACCGCTGCGACCAATTTACGGACTACGTCTTTTGCTTTTTGTCACCCGTCGTCTTTCGGACCCGTGCGCGTCTGCAGGTATTCGTCAAAGCCATGATGGACAAGGATCCTTGCTCGCCTTCAGCTTTGTCGTCGGACAGAGTGGTGTAGCGGGTACTCAAGCAGCCGTGCCCAGGCGTGGATTAAAATGTTTTCGGTACTTGTAACATTAAGAAACCGGTTTGACTAGGACGGCTCAAGCGCTTTAGGTCTCCCCTGAAGGGAGATGGTGACCTCAATGTGTCCGTGGGCATGCAATAATAGGATGGTGAAGCACTGTCGGCGAAATTTCTGGTGGAGTTGTTGTGGCTTCTGCTAGTGAAGATCGTTGTTGTTTAGATTAATGTTGACTTAAGGCGGGAGATTTACTACAGAGCACGGTGATCATCATACACAAGAGCCGCCGACTGCTTTGCCTACGTTTCGTCTGGTCCTAGTCCTGGGTGCTCGCTGTTGGGTGTTTTGACGTTTTGACACGATGTATCTGGTTCGAGGCGCTCCTGCGGCGGGGAGGGCGCCCTCCTTGGTCGACGAAGGTTATTGACGTTGTTGTTTAGTACAATGTAGATCCTTCCCACGTTCTTTTCTCTCGCTCTTGATCCTTGAGTTCAAGTTTCGAGGGTGCTGTATGTAGCAGTAGTTGATTGTGATGATATGGGAAGCAAAACTCCATCGGATTGACATGCAGTGACAGAGGAGGTAGACTTGAACGCGCATCCTGCTCGACGGTGATGATGTGCGCACCAAAACCCCATAGGATTGACAGTGACGAGAGAAGGTGGACTTGAACCATCTCGTCGCCAAGCTTCATTTCGGGCGTTTCTGTATAGATGGCTGAGCCTGTGGAAGTTTAGTGTGAGCCCAGGCATCTTGTATGCCCGGGCCTATTCGCAGAATGCCTCGCTACATGTACTTTGCTCGTCCTGGTATGATGTTGTTGTTGTAACGGTGACACGTACGTTTGTTTGTGAGTTTGTGCTGATTCGTATCTAGACTATGCGGATAGATGTGTGTTGAGTTGATACGCCCTCTCCTTGGTTTTGGCAGTCTGTTTCCAAGTGTAACAGGCCCACAGTACTACGGTATTATTTCATTTTTTTTGTCTCCCGTTATTGGACCCTGCCGTCTGCCCCTCTGGCCCCCATCCTCCACTTCTACTAGCGAGACGACCCAACCGGGGTCACATGGGAGGGGGGGCGGGACCCCCTTCTGCTGTTCCTGCCTGAGATATTTTTATCGCGAGAAGGGTACAGCAATCCCTTCCCTCGCGACTTATGAAGTCGATCAAGTTTACGAACAACAACGTGCATGTATGCACTTCTATGTTTTTGCCCAGTTGAGTAAAGTGTTGTTGGGGAATATTCACAGTAGGCGAGATTTTGATATGTTGGACATATTTAGACCTCGATATATTGTACGCAAGACATCAACGATAAACTGGTGGTTTTCGAGTAAAATTAAGGAGCCTGCCGGATGCCACCAACCCCAGAGCGGTTACAACATCAACAGCAGCTAGTCGCATGACCAGTTCGTAAACTCATCAAATAGCACATTACATGTAGTCTATGTTTCATGTGGATGGCATGTCTGCAAATAACATAACCCAGAGAGAGTACGTCCAGAGAGCGAGCCAGACAGGGCTTTTCTAAACCCTGGGTGGCGTCCTTTTTGTATCTCGGCTCCGCCGATGTACGAAGAGCCGGCTATTTTGAGGAACGGGCTGCAGCGGGCATGCATGCAAACATCCTAGGACCTTCTTACTCTCAGCTCGTTTATACGAACAGCTTCGCGAGTATTTTGGGTGCAAACACTCGACTCACGGCAAGGTCGTGTGGCGGACACTTTTCGCGATGAAAACTAACAACTACAACGACACCGTCGGAGGGTGGGGCGTGATCAGGCATGGGCAATAGTCTAAACATCCTCCTGTGGTGCCCACCGGCTGACACGTCAAAATCCCGTAGCACATGGTCTACATACATACATACATACGCATCCGTAGGCGCCAGATATAATCGGGCGAAAGCACCACACACCACAGACCACATGACATACATACTTCTTCGATATATAATTATAGATGATAATACGCGTACTACTATTAATTGTACTCATAGGCTATATCATCAAGCAACAGGCAAAGCAAGAGCAACCAACCTGCAAGAAATAACTTGAGAAAAATGAAATTTTGAAAAAAAGTGTGGCGCCGCCCCCCCCCTCCCGTCCTCTCCTCCGTCACTGCTGTCACGAAGGTTCTGTCAGCTTATTATTATAGCCTTATGTGCCCCCAACCTGCCACCTTGGCCACCTCCACGTGTTTTTTTTGTTTTTTGTTTGTTTTTCTCCCATCATCATTGGACTCTGTCGTCTGCCCCTCTGGCCCCTATCCTCCACTTCTACTAGCTAGACGACCCAACCGGGTCACATAGGAGGGGGAGGTTGGACTCCCTACTCCTGCGGTTCATGCCTGAGGTATTTTTAGATCGCGAGAAGGGTACATTATCGCGAGAAGGGTACGGCAATCCCTTCCCTCGCGACTTACGATTGATTGTGGTTTACTAACAAACGAGCTTTCTTTGCAGCGCGTCGCTTTCATCCTAGAAGACCAGGATTTATTTAGTGAGAAAAAAACTCTCTCTGCCGGGACTCGAACCCATGACCTGGCCCTTAGCAGGCTGCTAGGATACCCACTAGACCACCGGGGTCGTGTGTGTGTGCATGCCCGATCATCCATAAGCCGGACGGACCTCGTGGACCATTTGACCTCGTTTCAATGAACTGACTGCAGGATGTTGGATATTTAGACCTCGACACTTTGTACATAATCTGCATTGATTGGATACTACAGTAGATGGGCTGGTGTTTCATGCGACTCTTGTTATGGAGAGAATGCGAGAAAAAATAAAATACAACCAACCCCAGGCGGTAATCAGCAATGATGTAGTATGTATGTAGTTCGTGAACGAACTCTTCATCATGTATGTCGTCTCATATGATGAACTACTGTAAGTTTCATGTGTGGGCGAGATGTCTACCAACAACAGAGAGGAGAGGGAGTACGTCCGGGGAGCGACTTAGGGAGGGGGGTTTCCTGGGTACGTATGTATGTATGTATATACTTTACATCCCGACCCTGCCAAGGCCCTCCCGATGATGTAAGAAGAAAACAATGTCAAGGTGCTGTCAAGGGCCTACTTGAAAAACAATTCCGGACACATGATGCCCCCCCCCTCCGCGGGAGGGCAATTTTGATTTCTGTCTTATATAGGAAATGGTATAGGGGGCTCCGTTCACGAAATAAATTATTCACCCCCCCTACTGCAGAGGTTGTTCTATCCGCGGTCCCCCTTACGCAAATATATAGAAATTAGAGTCCCCCCCCCCAACAGACCCCTCGATTTTCGATGATTTGGTATTAGTATGTATCTGTGTCTCGAATTTGTTTTCACGTTGACCCTTCCTTGGTGTGTGCAACACATGCATACCGTTGGCGGCATACCCCCTTTTGGTGCGATGCATACGTTTTCGTAAGGAAGGGCAAACAATACCACCCCTTTTTGCAATCAAAACCTACGCTTATTTTTTTTCAATCATCAATGAATCAATCAAGACTTAAGTTGTTGTTGCAATTTAGAGTGTTGAGAATACACACACTTGACTTCACGGTCAAGCAAGGGAGAGGTCCTACGCTACGGCTGAACCCTTTTCGCGATGAAAATATAAACTAAGGTGACGGAATCCACAGCGTAATGTTCTTCTACATTACAGCTAGTAGTATACAGCAGCAGCGGGAATACAGCAGCAAGCAGAATACTCCCGATATGACCTTGCCCCAGCAGTGTGACCCCCCGGCTGAGACGCCAAACACATACATACTCCAAAGGGTGCGTAGAATGGCGTCAGAATAGATGGGACGAACCCACCACACACCACACCATCGGCTACACGCACTGGAACCGCTCCTTCTCCCTCCCTGTATTCCAGGTACTCGATCGAGTAGAAGCCACATTTATACTACTCGGACCGCACGACTACGGTAGATGACACAATATAACATACCCCCTGGACCATTTTTTCAATGCTCGATTACTCCACGACGACGAGGATACACAAACGAAACGATACATTTTTGGAAAGCTCTTGACCAGAAGGTTCCAACCCTGCCGTTATCGGCGCCGTGACTCTTCCCGTTGTTGAGAAATCGATATTTGAAAATCTGTCCAGGGGGTGTGTTATCTTGTGTCATTTACGGTAAGTGGGTGCAAAACGTGTGGTGCCACCTCGACTGTTTCTGTTCTAGGAGAAATCGGGTTTTGAACATCGGCCCACGGGGCGTCGTATGTTATGTCACCTACGTTAGTAAGAAAACAGGCCCTGCTGCTGCTGCTGCTGCTGCTGCTGCTGCTGTGTGCTGGTGTGTAGCAGCACGGGACATCGACAGCGGACCACGATCGAGGGGGGGGTCGCGCATTGGTAAGTTGAGCCAACTACTGTTGGGGTGCCGAGGTGCTCATCATCATGAATCTCGCATGTGTGTCACGCCGCACGAGGGCTCCCACCTCCCTCATCGATGCAGGTATGTGCTATGTTTTCGGCTCCGAGAGTTACGGCCATTGCGGTACTACAGTGCGGCACGTACAGGAAAGCGAGAGATGGAGTTATTTTTCGGCTCATTGTGTGTCGTCGGTCGCAGTTTGAACGGTTGAATACAAGCCAAAAGCAGCAAGTGAGAGAGCCAGTGCGTGTGCCAGTCCATTCCTTCGAGCCGATCGGCGCCTCCACACCAAGTGCTACCCTTTTGACATGCTGCACCACTCATATTCTGGAGCTTCTAGGTGGATCAAGACGTCAACGACAATCATCGGGCTTGCCCGAAACCCGTCGCTTGAATGTCCGCTGCGGCCATGAACCGTGAGGTAGGCAGCTTGAGATCGTCCTCATCACTGCTCGCCCTTGTCACCGCTACAAGTCCGACTTCGCATCTGTCGCCCCATCCCCTGCGAAGGCCAGTGCCAGCACAGAGTAAAAGTTGGACTGCGTGCAACTTTGAATTTTCTTGCCGTGCCAACGGCTGCCTAGTGGAGACGATCGGCATCGGCCCCCCCAGTTGCAGCTCACGGTCAGTAACATCAGGACTTCGCGCCGCGCACGCTGTGAGAGGAGGCTGTACGAGAGGAAAGAGAAGGGGTCGTCATCGCCCAGCGAACAGGCGGCTGGCGAGCTTCCTTGCGCCGGCGCTCGTGTGGTAAGTTGTTCCTCTCTCATGCTGTTTCTACGGGGTTTCACTGAAGGATCGGGTTGATTCTTGCGTTCAGGCGCCCTGCTCTGTCTGGTTCTCTGTCAATCTATCGATGTGTATTGTACAAGCCTGCACTTCCATTTTATCCTCTGCTCTTCTTGTTCTTCGTATGTTCTTCGTATGGTTCACGGCCCCTATTTTAACGGTTGGCTCTTTACCAAGGATCTTCGCTTTCGAGGTCGAGTACTTTCTGTGGTGGAGAGGGGGGTGTGCTGCACCAATCAAAAGGCCGTCCTGGTGCACCGTCCCGGCGCTGGGTGAGCTTTGTTCGGTGTAGACTATTCGAATCATGGGTACAGTAGTAGGTTTTTTACGGATAGACTGTGTTCTCGTAATAAGTCGCGGACTTACTTTCCCTTCATCCCAGAAAGAGGGCATGGCTCTCAATAAAAATATTGACTTGGATTAATTGTCTTTTAGCCTTTGGCAGACGGAGTACGGTTGTTTTTTTACTTTCCTGATTTTGGCAGGGCGTATCGGCATCTTTCGAAAACGCGATACAGGGTACCAAACTTGGTTTGCGGGTTGTAAATTTACGGCGACCAAAATAACCCGTCTGTTGGACTTGAGGCTCGACGCGCCACACCCGATCGCATGCCGTTGATATTGCGAGCGTGCAATGAGCCCTTGCAACGAACATTTGCTCACTCTTTTCTCTGTTTTTTCCGCGTGAAATCAACCAGGTAGCGTCGCGAAGGGTGTTCATGCTAACGGCGGGCATTTTGTTTGCTTTCACGTTCTCCTGTGCCTGGCGCTACTTTCTCACGTCGCTGCCACGGTGAGAGACTATTATTTTATTATTTTCTTGGATTGATTGCCGTCGCAGACGGCGTAAGAGACGAAGTTCGTCGTTTACCTACGTGCTTGTCTTTGCACTCTGTCCGTAAAAACTCCGATGCAAGTTGCTTCTGTTTAGTTGTACCATCTACACCCAGTTGGAACCTGCTCCGTAGCACCAGCCATTTCTTGAGGGTTGATAGTCCTTAAAATTTCACCTCTGCGCGTTTGGCACACCCCTTACAACCGCACGAGACAACAGCTTGTGCCTAGAGCTGCGG
Organism: Ectocarpus sp. CCAP 1310/34; assembly: GCA_902602495.3. Taxonomy (NCBI): domain Eukaryota; class Phaeophyceae; order Ectocarpales; family Ectocarpaceae; genus Ectocarpus; species Ectocarpus sp. CCAP 1310/34. Next base: position 269,964 of record CACKRE030003456.1, read on the forward strand.
AGCATGACCGGCAACTTCGAATACAGTGTCACGTGCTCCCTCCACTCCCCCCCATCGTACATAGTTTCGCTGTGAACGCAGATCTTCGTACACACGACGCAGTGTATTGCGGGTACTTCCACGAGGGTAGTTTTGTTAGGGTCAGGTTTGTGATCGTGTTGAACACACTGATGTCGAAAACACCATCTCAAGGCGAGGAAGCAAGAGGGCAAAGGGCGTACTAGCATGCGTTGAAATCAGCAGCTATTCGCTTACGTGCCCAAATGCTGTTATGCTACTACCCACCCGCGACATGTCCCTGTCCCTTTGCGTGTGCACAGGTAACGGACCCCGGTTTTTTTTCGCGGGAAAGCCATCTGCTAGGTCGTGCTCAAGAGCGAGGTTCGGGGCGGTGGTGCAGCCACTGCGAAGCGTACAAACCGCCGAGGTTGGGACAATATCTACTTCATCAATAGTCCATAGCGGAGTCGCATATGCAATCGAGATGAAGCTTACAGAGAGAGCAACAAATGGGGACATGTAGACTATGTCATACTCGGTGGTAGCACGGCAGTGTACACGGATGTGCTGCACGATGTGGTGAGTACCCGATCATCCGGATAGTCATCCAGACGTGTCCGACAATTGCTTTGGAAGAATTCTGACGGTCCGCGCCTGTTTTCCCAACCCCTCTTGTCGCCCCCACCTCCCAAAATCAACCAAAGGGCGCACCACTGCCGACGGTGCGGGGCATGCGTGGCCAGGATGGACCACCACTGCGCTTTCGTGGCAAACTGTGTCGGGGCGGGCAACCACAAGCAGATGCTCCTCTTCCTGGTGTACTCGGCCGCCTGCGCAGTACACGCGGCCTTTTTGTTTTGCCGCCTGTGCCATGCCTCCTTGATGGCCGTCCTACTAGTTGGCATCTTTAGCTGGCTTGTTTGTCTGATGAGTTCGCAGGTGCACGGAATCCGTGTTCATGCCGGCACCGTCGATCGGATGCAGGCTGCCGCGCCGGGGTATCGCGCGGCAGGACAGGCGGGGGCACTGGGTGCTGCTCCGCCGGATCCCCGCCGGCAAGACGGTTGGCCTGGGTTGCTGCCAACGGGAAGAGAAAGTCCTCCTGGTCGTTTACCGCTCCCTGATGATGGCCGCGTTACCCCTGTGCTAGACGGGGATGCTACGTCGAGTGCGGGACAAGAATTGACACAAGGAGCACGGCGTCCTGCTTCTGCCTCTAGCGGTGGCTTTGGGGTAGCCGTGAGCTTGCCGCGTGCTTCTCCTGGCGCAGTAGCTGGTGACACCGCAAGTGGAAGGCTGGGACTCAGATTCCGTGTTATCCGGGGTTTGTGGGAAACTGTACACCAGGAGATACTGGGCGAGGGGGCGTGGGTTTTGTGGTTTGTGCCAACACCAGCCAGACTGTCCCCCGAAGTAGAGCAACGTGTCTACGCGCCACATGGAAAAGCGGGGAGAGCGCAATTACCAACCAGCGCAGTTTTTGTACAACCGGCTGTTCGCGGTCTAATTTGAGGGAACAAGGGTGATGGTACCTTTCGCCCAGAGATCAGTCTGGAGATATGCGCAAGAAAGAGTCCACACGTGCGATGCGTGTGCACGCTGAGTGCACACGGACAAGCCTTGTTAGGGTGTCATTCGCCAGCGCCTCCTATGAACATGTCGTCAATCGGACGCCGACGGCGTTTCCGAACATGTTGTTTGATTCTATCCAGGATGGGAGTCTCTTCCATGAATCATCGGTAGCCAGGTCTGTTGGACGTAAGCTGGGCATTCGCTAAAAGAATCGGTGGACTGGTCGTGATATGTCAGCCAACGCTCCTGGTCGCAACCAATGCACCTCACGTACGTGCATCATGGTTCAAAACGAGTGTGGGGTTCGGGGCCGGCACTGCTGCGCGTGTTGCAGGAAAGGTGGCTATTGAATACTTGCCGCGCGCCACGCAAGCGCCAGGAAAACAAACGGGAAACAAAACGACCAGGGACGAAAAAGGAGTTCAAGGGATGAAGAGACAACACCGAAGACTACGGAACCGCCCGGACATATTTCGAAGGATCCAGTCCGCCATACGTTTTTTTACCAACGGAAGGGCGAACTTGCGACCCGATCGAAAATGGTGCCTGAACCCAGCACCGGGCGTGTTCATGCATAGTCTTCGAAGATCATTTTGATAACAAACCATGGCGCAATCATTGATGAGACCCGATTTGTGGCCAGCAGTTCGCCAGGAGCAACACCTCTAAAATTGGGGACATAACTCTCATCCCCGAAATCTCAGGCAAACCAATGCCCACAAACACAGACCGAGCGCAAGTTCTACGCGTGCTCCGAGTAATATTTTCGTGCACAGCGTGGTTTAATACTATCGGACACGAACGACCGGCTTCTTGGCCGGCAAGGTATCCAGCAGTGACGCTAGGCTGCTGGCTGCTGCAGAGCCTTCTCGAGCCTGGCGAGAAGCTCGGCTTTGTTTCCAGACACACGGAGCCCCCTGCCCTTGAGCTCGACCTTGAGGTCGGTAACCTGGCGTTTCGAGAGGGACATGAACGGCGTTTGTTTTCGGTCGAGCATGCAATATTTCCAATGATACGAGGATGACCACCCCCAACATGTCGAGCTGTTTCCCATGGTATCAAAGGTTTCGCCCACCAAAGAGAAGGAAGGGCCGTTCACATGGAACCCGTTGCAGCTTGCATGCGCACCAAACTTTCTCGGTGCCTGCAACGGATGCAGGCAACTGTATGGCACACAAGGACGGCGACTTTAGATGCACAGTGACTACATACTGTAACGAGGCTAGGGAGCCGCCCGACTATCCCCCCCTCCACCACTGTACGCGGAATACTCTGCTCTTAATGTTGAAATGGGAAGGTAGACATCAATTCGTGCTTGCTCTCCTCACCTTCATAGTCTTGAACCCCTCGAGTACCAGCTGCGCCTTGTTTGTGTCCTCCCCTTGCCCAGAGATATCACTTCGTACCGCCTCGTCAGCGATTTCGGCGACGGTTTCGTCTGCTTCGGATCTGCCGTCTTCGGGCATTCGATCGTCTCCGTCGGCTCCGGATACCGGTGAATCCCCAACTGCTCCTGTGACGTGTACCGACGTAGTGACTGCCCCCGCCTCGCCATTTGTTTCGACTTCACCGTAACTATTGGCGCCAGCAAGCAAGACGTCGTCTGCCAGAAGGTCGAGATCACTGTCGCTAGCGAGCTCTTCCGTCTCGACCGCGAACCGTTGCCGCAGTTCTTCCAAGAAATCAGCTCCGGCTTCCTCCTCTCCATCCGCGGCCTGGCTTCCCCCCTTCCCCGACTTCCCCTGCGCGACGCCCCCACCCCCGCCGCCGCCGCCGTGGAGTGCCCCGCGAGACACCTTCTTAACGGCCCGCGATTTACGAGAAGAGGAATCACCATCATCCTGCGATGTTGTCGCAACGACGTCCTCGGCCTTGGTTCGCTCCTTAACGCGCGATCGGTCGTTTTTGCGGCCACCTCCACTTCGGCCGCCGCCGCCCGAGATCTTGGCTTGGATGTACTCCACGCGCCGCTTCGTGACGGGGAGGCCTCTGCGGGCAAGTATCGGAGCAAATTCCGTGCGGGTTGTGGAAGGTAGAGAGAGGAGGTGGTATCTCAAACGAAGACGCACACTCCAAGTCGCCGGTGCCACAGAGAGTAGTGTTCAGGGAAGAGAATTAAATAGCTGCAAAAGGAGTTGTTGGACAGCCTCCCTTTGCAAAACGCCCGCCGCCGGCGTGGTGGACAAACACCAATAGGAGCAATGCTGGTGCAGAGGCCACCACACATCGACCCGCCCATCCACCTACCTCGCACGCATTTCTCGGAACAGGTCCATGGCGCAGCCAAGATCTCTCGCGATAGACGCCGCGTCCACGGCAATGTGATAGGTAACCTGTTTCATACACAGGGAGTGCAACGAAAAACACGGCCCGTTAACAAGTTGTTGCGAACAAGAAAGACGGCAGAACCGTGAAGGACGGCCCACGATATTTTGACAACTTTACCCGGTTTACCGGAGAGCGGTCAACTTCGACACCCGAAATGCATCCAACTTTCCAAGCTCGAGTTCTCCACGCTGTCCACAGACTCATTCACGAATGTCCCGATCCGTCGAAAGTGCCAAGTAAACGCGTCGGCGGCGTGCACTGTCACCGGATCTTACGCGCGCCTCTTCGCAATGCAGCCGAGACACAGAAGACGAAGACGACGACAGCACAGCACAGAACGAATCGAAACCGAATCGCCCCTGCCTTTTGTGATGCGAAGAACATAGCTAAGCGAGTTACCTCATCTGCCTCGACGCCCTCTCTGTGCATCTCTTCCAGGAGGCTCAATACCTGCGGGTATGCACACAGCGCCGGTCACGGACAGGACCAGACAAAAGAATTGACAGCGCGGCTCAAAGTTATGCAACAGCAGCAATACTTTGGGGTCGTGGGCAAAATCGCACAATGACCGTTCTTGCGATTAAATCATCTTGGATGAACCGCGGCCATGCACATACTCTCGCCACGTACACAACAGAAGGATCATCCATCTGTCTCCACAATACTGTATATAATCACCTTTCATGCACGTTCATGTGTACGGAATGCCCGGCGCAGGAACATGTCATGACGTCAACCGGGAACGAGGAATACCCCCCCTCGGGCAGAAGCTCGGTAACGGTAATAACACTTCAACTCGACCCGACTCACATCCGGCAGACGACCAGCCTTGCCCAGGGCGAACATGGCCGCGCTGTAGCTGATGCGGTTTGGAGTCACTCCCTGGCCACGCATCTCGTTTAGGAGCCACTCCGCCTGCCTATCGTTCCCGGACCTTCCACACGCCGCCATGGCGTAGTTGTAGGTGATTGCCTTGGTTGGAGGGGGGGTGGGGGGGGGAATTCTTATGT